>SNQJ01S0095745.1:72504-83414 GCA_010110895.2 Picea sitchensis
CAACATTGTCTTCTTCATCCCTAGTAAATCTCTAATTCAAATTGCAGAAATTATGCATTTTTATGCAACATGCAACTTTAATGCAACTATGCAACTTTATGCAATTTATGCAACTTTATGAAACATGCAACTTATGCAACTATGCAACTTGTACGACTTTATGCAACTTTATCAAACAATGCAACTTATGCAACTTTATTCAACATGCAATTATGCAACTTTATGCAACTATGCAACTATGCAACTTTATGCAACTAATGAAACTATGCAACTTTATGCAACATGCAACTTATGCAACTATGCAACTTATGCAACTTTATGCAACTATGCATCTTACGCAACTTTATACAACTTATGCAATTTGACTCTTATACATGGAAATTCGAATTTCTTCATGGTGGATAGTGTTACACGTGCCAACACACTAGATCAATACATTTACATTATTTGCAATATTAGGAAGAATCTCAGGGATGATTTTAGGGGCTAAATTTCGTTCATGGGCTAATTTTCCATGGTTTTTCCCAAAAAAAGATTCGCTATTCTAAAAATGATTTGCCCAAATTCTATAGGATAAAATTATTTTAACTTTAAAATCACCAAAAATTTATACAAACTATATAAAATCCTTAGAAATTTGAATATTTTTACAAAAATATCTCCAAACATTTATAGTTGGAATATGAAGGATTAATAAGATTCTCCAAGGCTTCTACATTTAAAAATAAATTTCCATCCTTAAAATCATCCTTGAGGAAGATTGTTTGTTTCTAGATCATAGGAATTTTATGTTCAACCTAACTTTTTCTAGATGCCTTTACTTTTTCTCATGGCTCCCAAGGCTTGACTAGGCTCACAGAGGTTGTATGTTCCCCCTAACTTTTGCACTAGTCTATATATGCTCACAGAGGTTGTACATTCCCCCTGAATTTTTCACTAGGTTGTCTATGCTCAAATAGGTTGTACATTCCCCCTAGATTTTTCATTAAACTTACATCTTTACTCGCAATATCATAAAGCATTTGTTCGTCTTAACTTTTGGTTTGACTCACAGAGGTTGTACATTCCCCTGGATTTTGTCAATACCTCACAAGACTAGTTGATTCTACAAATATCCTTAGCTAGCCTCAGGGTAGCCCATCTGGCCTCTCATTCGATAATGATTGTTGATGTTACCAAATTTAACAAAATGGTAGGCCTATGGAAACTCATATGTCTTACCAAGACAGATCTTCATTGCAATATAAGAAATGCGAAAGTCTCTGCAATTACTCTTGACCTGAGATCAAGATTCTCCAATGTGAATTCATTACCACAAAGAAATGGTTTTGTGCAAATCTAGTTTCACATCTCTAAATCATCCTCAAACATAGCATCTAAATCTAGAAAAAAGCTCTCTATGAGAAATAATGAGAAATTAAAATCATGAGCGACGTCATCAAATAACATGACATCAATCTCAAAATGCCTTACATTCTAATTAAACCATGCTTATTGAATGAAATTCACATTTCATGACTTTCAAGTAAACAATCATTTGTGTAAGATGCAACTCGCAACCTGTATCAGATGATATTCACAGCCTGTGTAAGCTGCAAGTCGCTGCCTATATCAGTTGATATTCGCAGCTTGTGTATTTTGCAACTCGCAACGAGTATCAGTTGATATTTGTAGCCTGTGTAAGTTGCAACTTTCATCTTGTATCATCTAATATTCACATCCTGTGTGAGCTACAACTCGCAGCCTATATCGGTTGATATGAAAAGTTGATTTTGTGTGTACTGAGTTGTAATATCATCATGTATTGGCTCTTTTAAAAGGTCTACTTGGACAACCATGTCTTTCTTCTTATGTAATATTTCAACTTGATTATGAAAATGTTAGTTTTTATTCCTTGGAGCAACAAGGAAGGTTGTAACTTTAGGAGACTCTTCAAAAACATTTTCATAAATACTATACTAAAAAATAACAACAATGTCTTCTTCATCCCCACTAAATATCTGACTCAAATTGTAGAAATACTATGCAACTTTATGAAACATGCAACTTTAATGCAACTAGGCAACTTGTGCAACTTTATGCAACTATGCAACTTATGCAACTTTATGCAACATGCAACTTATGAAACTACGCAACTTTATGCAACTACGAAACTTATGCAACTTTATGCAACTTATGAAACTATGCAACATATGCAACTTTATGCAACTTTGCAACTTTATGCAACTTTATGCAGCATGCAACTATGCAACTTTATGCAACTATGCAACCCATGAAACTATGCAACTTTATGCGGCTTTATGCAACTTTATGCAACATGCAGCTTATGCAACTATGCAAAATCTATGCAATTTATGCAATTTATGCAACTATGCAGCTTATGCAACTATGCGACTATATGTGACTTATGCAACTAGTATATGTGATTTATGCAACTATGCAACTTTTTGTAACTTTTATGCAACTATGCAACTTTTATGAAACTTTATGAAAACATGCAACTTATGCAACTTTATGCAACTTGACTCTTATACATGGAAATTTGAATTTCTTCATGGTGGATAGTGTTACACGTGCCAACGCTATAGATCAATACATTTACATCATTTGCTGCAATATCAAGAAGATTGTTTGTTTCTAGCTCATTGTTATTTTATGTTCAACCTAAATTTTGCTAGATGCCTTGACTTTTCTCATGTCTCACAAGGCTTGACTAGGATCACAAAGGTTGTATGTTCCCCACGAATTTTGCACCATTATGTCTATGCTTTCGGTTGTACTTTCCGACGTTTTTCACTAGTATGTATATTCTCATAGAGGTTGTACCTTCCCCCTGGATTTTGCATTACACTTACATATTTACTCGGAAGATCATAAATAATCTTGTTCATCCTAACTTTTGCTTTGACTCACAGAGTTCTACATTCCTGGATTTTGTCAATACCTCAAAATACTAGTTGATTCTCCAAATATCCTTGGCTAGCTTGGGGGTGTCCCATCTGGCCTCATTGGAGAATGATTGTTGATGCTACCAAATTTAACAAAATGGTAGGCCTATGGCAACTCATTTATCTTACCAAGATAAATATTCATTTCAAAATAATAAATGTGAAAGTCTCTGCAATTGCTCTTGACATGAGATCAATATTATCCAATGTGAACTAATTACCATGAAGAAATGACTTTGTGCAAATCTGGTAGGGCCCCTTGTGTTCCAAGGGTAACGTTCGATCAGGGTCGAGGTCTTATCGGTGTGTTCAAGGGTATAGGTGTAGGTTTGAGTGTAGAGAACATGGATTCCTTCAACCAATCTAACGATCTGAAGTATCGGGAAGGATATCTCATTTCCCACTTGGCCATCTACAGCTTGATATGTTACATCGGCGATACGGTCGTCTATAACTTGATTTGTCATAGCACTTTCTCAGTGGGTCTAGGAGCAGGTGGAATTGATATCCCAGTTGTAGGTGGAAACCTTAGCAAGGGGTGGGTTATGAGGGTGAAACAGAAGAGGATGGTGAGGATGAGGAACCGAATTCTCAACCAAAGGATCCATCGAACCATATAGGTAGGCGTATTCCTCGCTCGAAGTGGGGAAAGGTGGTTAGGTAATTTACCCATTATCTTAGGTAAAACCCTCGACTGACTACCTTCTTTAGGCCATAATCATGCGGCCAAGAAGATCCTTCCTTTCACCCCTCGGTCGGGGCTGGGAAGAAGCCGTATGACCACTTTTGGCTAGTATTGCATAAACTACTGGATAAGCTTATGATGGTGTTGGAGGGTATGTATTTTCTCCATACACCCTAGATTTTGTCTTTGCTACTAGATATACTACTATTTGATATGCTTCAACAAAGATGGCGAAATTGGTTGTACTTGTGAAGAGTAAAGCTGGGGGGGTGCGATATGGGTGGTTTTGAATGTGGACCCCCTAAATCAGCACACCGCCCTGCTCTCACCCTCTGGCACCATGTCGTCTCCGCTCACGCCCACTCTTCCTGTCAAATCCCCACTCTCCTCCCACCATCCACAACCATGCACCTATCCTCCACTCACTCCTATGTTGTGTCCCTTTCTCTTCATCCCTCATATCTTCTGACACATATTTCTCCTCCTCCAGGTCACCCATCCTACTTGTGTTTTCCCCTTTGTCAACCATGTACCCCCACGTCTTCTTCTCAGCCTTGTGTCTCCTCCACCTAGCTCTCACATCTTAGGGCCCATGATTTCTACCACCCACGTTTTCCTGACCTCTATCCCTCTTCCACATTCGTCCACATGGCCTCTCCTCATTTCATGTCCACACCAAGCTGTCAAATCGCCTCTGCCTAGTCATCGTCCATTCACCCCTTCGTGTTATGTTCTCTAGTTGTCACGTTGGCTCCCATGTCTCCTTACTAACCTTGTCATGAAGTCCCTAAGCAAATCCAGATGGCAGAATGAGAAGGCCTCCATGTTTTTCAGAAGTAGGGTTGATTGGGGCCTTACCCGATCAATGAAGTAGTTATTGAAGCCATTGGTAGTGGTTGGACATCGTCTCCACAATAAATGGAAAGTCCAGAAAATAACTGAAAGCTTGTCAATTCATTCAAAGGTCCTTTTGAAGTGCGATTGCATCTGACTGAATCTCACATCAAACAGGAGATTACATGCACAGTCTATCAGGAAGCATGCATATGTAATGCCTTCAATGCGATGACTCGAACTTGTTGTTGTGGTTTTGCTTGGAGTATATCTGGCGTTTTGCCGTTTTAGTGTCGATAATTATTATTCCCGATTGTAAAAGTTTAATGAATCACTGGTTTTCCTAGTTATGCATTTGTATGTGAAACTTCCTGTTTAATGAAGTCGGTTTCTTTCCATATCTCTGTAAACACTTCTTTAAGACACTCAGAATTGGAAGATCTAGCGGGAGTGATTGTGTTGTTGTGATGTATGTTGGATCATAGAAATATTTTTACACGGTTTTGAATCATTTTCCGTGTGTTATATTTTCCTTCTTACCTTGAGTAACTTTCGGGTGGAAGATCAGGTGAGTTATTTACTACTTGAAACATTGTGATGTAGGTTTGATCGCAGTGTTATTTATGCTTGTGTCATAGGCACATTTTGATCTTTTTCTTCTACAAGTTGTTGGAAGGCTTGATGCCCATAGTAGTCTCGTTCATCTTTCTCACCAAGTCTTCGCTCATTTAGGCTCAACTTCTGGTGAAGTTAGATTAGGCCTCACCTACTCATGCATGCGGTGATTTTACGAGGTTAAAGGATATTCTCTGGGCGCATCCTATTCGACCACCCCATTCATTATGGTGACATATAAAAGCGATGGGTATCGGACTTACTCTGGCGCAATCCATGGTGACACGGTGCTAACATTTAGAATTGTCATTTCAGGGGCCGAAGTTGAATATTTTCCACAGTTAGACCAGCGTTGAGCCTCACGATTACGAAGGTGCATCGGGCATCAGAATCCGACAAGATTGCTCTTGTGCACAGCGGCTCCATTGTGACAAATCGGTGAGTCCATTATTTCAGTTGTGTCTTCCAGAAGCAAACACACATTGTCTATCCCGAAGCTGCCTTTAGCAACACACAGGCGGATCGAGCTTGTTAGAAGGAAAGGCTCCAAGATTGGAAGCTATTGAATTAGGTGACTACGATAGTCCTCATTTCCCTGTATTAGAAACTTCGATATCTTCTTCTCATTTTCCTATCCTACCATTTGTTGGAGTTTCTCGTTTCTTAAATTTCGAAGTGTTCCTATTGATTTTCTCCTCCTAGTCTTAGATTAGAGGGAGAGAGACTCATCACTCCTATCTCCCCTGATGTTTTATTTGAATTAGATACGAGGAAGTTAGAATATTTCCTACCCGGTTACCATCCCTCACTCCTCTATATCTTCTTCTGTTTCTATCGGACCTCTTGTGGTTTCGTTTGTTAAATTTGAGTGTTCCTATTGAGTTTTCTCCTCCTAGTCTTAGATTAGAGGGAGAGAGATTTATCTATTTCCTGATATTGACTGGTCTGAACGAGATTTCGAATGTTCCTACTTGGCTTTACCATCCTCCTTTTTCTTCTTTGTTTTATTGTTGGACACCTACCACTTAAGTGGGGGTTGAATGAGTGTCAGGATCTTTTTCCCAAACTTCCCTCTTACACAAAATCTCCTTAGTTAACATTCAACATTTGCTCATTACTCATTGTTTCATTTTATAATCAGTTATGTGAATACAAAATCAACAACATATCCATCAACAAATCATCTCACAAGGAACACAAAGAACACAAGATGTATGTACAATTTTTTCTTTATTATTCGCTAATCCAAGGTTTTCAACAATGGCCGAATATAGTACAACTCTACAGAGCACCAACTCTATATGCAAAAATCAGCTTCGTACCAAGCTGAGATGGGCAATAATCCTCAGGATATCAATCTGTACGCATAAGCAAGTGCATCAACCATGCACCAACGTAGAATCAACACGTAATCAGCACAGTACCCATAAACAAGTGCATCCAACCATGTACCAAGTATATAAAAATAATGTGTCAAATAATAATCAACAATGACTCATCAATATGTACCAACATCATCAACTATACACCTCATGTATGCCAACTCATCAGTTTGTCTCAACCATGACTAGTTTTGGATTGATCAACAACCCAGCAAATAATCATAGCATTGCTGTAATGAATAAAGATCTTAAACTGATACACAATGTTATTCGGTGTGGAACATATTCAATTCCTCCAGGTGTCACTACTTGCAACCTCTCGAAAGAGTTTACTTTCGTAAAATAGCATACCTTGCTAAATTCTAGCGTATTCTAGAGATCGAACTTATAGAGCATGCACCATGGAATGTTCAGTGAATTGATCTGAAAATATTACAAAATAATACTAAAGCCTGTACCATAACCAACACATTTTTTCTCACTGAATTTGGATCTATTATGGAAAAGTTATGACGTTTTACTCGAAACACCTATTTTTTTGACTAGTTTTAGGACTAGCCTGAAACCCTATTTTCCGCAGTGTAACTCCAAAAATGCAACGACCCACAAGTTGAATTTTTACCCACAGCTAATTGGATATGTTTTTAATCATAAAGAGATTTCGTGGTCTGAATCGTTATAGAAACAACATATATATAGCTAAAATGGTGAGATGACTGTAAAGAACATGCAGCAAAGCACCATCAAAAGAATTTATCCTTCCTTGCATTTCGAGTCTTATTTCTTTACCTTTCCTGAAATTTCAAGCAGATATCCTTGGTTACCTTAGACACATATAGATATTCAGTATTCTCAAGTGTGATTAAAATGAGAGCCTTTCCTCTTATTTATATTATCCAAGTAGCTTAAAAACATCTTATAGTTCACTTGGCCCCACTTTCCTTGGTACAGGTTACCTCACTTCTAATTTCTCCATTAAATTTATTATTTAGTAATAATTTGTTTTGTATTCACTTTGAAATATAGTACACTCATCCACTTCACTTTATTATTTACCTTTTAAAATCCCTTAAACCACTTTGACTACTTTGTCCTTTTTGGGGCTTCTAGATGACATGTGAGGTCCTCCAACAATGAGCCATAGCTGTCAAATTGTGAGTTATGATGTTCTATATACGAGAAATGGCATGACATGTAATATCCATATAGAATATTATTTTCTGAAAAGATATATCTAGCTCGCCGTTACCCATCAAACAAACTTGGGTCCATTACCCAAACACGGGGTCTCCAACTTCTCATGACCCATAACTCTCTAGCTTGAGTGAGGAGTTTATGTGACGTTCTACATACCAGGAGAAATGGCATGACAAGCACTATACATATAGGATAGTTTCCCTAAAAATTCAATGTCCTTCATCTCATTATTCCATAATTAAGCATGGGTCTCCAACCATTCTTCAGGATAACTCAATCCACAAACTGTCTTCGTGAGGGCCTTCACCATAGGGGACCACTTTGGGTTCATCCATTTGAACCTTGATCCAATCATGATAAGACAATAATGAGTCATCTATACATTTTCCAACAATGCATCATATACCAATGAAACCACGTGATCCATCTCCATCATGTATCAATGACAACTCATTGATCCATCTTCATCTATGCACTCTCATGAAGGACAATACATATTATATTACATCATTATCAATCAATCAATCCTTTGACATCTAATCATCAAGTGGAAACCATTGGCATCAATGACAGCATGATCAACAATCTCCCCTTTGGCATTGATGTGGCTAACATTGATGTCAACATAATTACCAATTATTGATGTCAACATGTAGATAAGGCATGCTCTACATCAATAGTCAATGTGACTATCTCTCCCCATCAATAAACATCAATCACATCAATGTGGTCAATGTGACTATCTCTCCCCATCAATAAACATCAATCACATCAATGTGATTAACTCTCCCCCTTTGACATCAATGGCAAAGGGCCATTCTCATCTTGGGGCTGCTCCCCTTGCTTGAACTCTCCTTGGGGTTGCTCCCCCTATCTAAATGCCTTTGATCTTTCTCTGAATAATCTCTCCCCTTTTGAACAAGGGATATCACTCTGAAGTAATGCTGAAGATACATCGAACATACTGCCCTGTGACCATTTCTCCCCCTAAAATTATGCTCTTGTGCTCTTTCTTCAAGTATAGGGCTCTTTTCTAGGTATGCATCTGATAAATATCTCCTCCTAGAATCATGGGAAGAAGAATGACCCCCCCTATGGGTATGTCTCCCCTATTTTTTCTGCAAGATGAACATTGTGCTACCATATAATGATCCTTGGACCTGTTCATGCATCAAACTCATGCCATACTAAGCATCATGAAGCAAAAGATATGTCAACAATGAAATAAAGAATCATGAGAAAAATATCAACCAAGTACATCATGTACAAAATGTGTGTTCATCATGCACAACACCTATGTACATCAACATCGTGCAATGGGCCAAAAGATATCATCCATGGAATGTATCGATCATATGCCTTTATCAACATGCCAACATGTGCATCTACCAATATGCCAACCATGTGCATCCACCAATATTCCAACCATGTGCATATACCAATTTGCCAACCATGTGCATCTACCAACATGCCAAACAATGTATCATATCACTCAAGATATGTCTCCATCATGAACCAAGTGCCACAATCATGTATCTCAAACAAATGCCAATTTTTGTGCTAATCAAGTAGTACCAATGGTGTAGTATCATCAAGCATATTCCCTCTATGAGTGTACCAAACATGTACATTACCATGCACCAATACCACAAAATGATGAATCCCATATATGTATGCCAAATCCTCCATAAAACATGTGCCAATCAAAATGCTAGTAGGTGCCTCTTCCAATGTACTAGAAAAGTACCAATCATGCATCAACTATAGATCAACAATGATGTACAACATGATCACCTCATCAACTCACCAACTATATGTACCAATATGTAGCCCAATCCACATGAAAAATGCATGCACCATGATATCAACATATTCTTCCAATAATACATCATAAGATATATCAATGAAACTCAAATATGTACCAGCCATGTACACCAACAGATCAGCATCAATCCATACTCATGGGTTAGTGTCATGCACTCAAGATTTTATTTCACATAATCCAATACATGAACACTTAAACCTGCAGCAAATAGTGTCAGAACCTGCAACAAACAATGTCAGACCCTGCAACAAAGTGTTATACCATCACATCAAGTTGCAATCCATGTGCATAGCCTTTTTCTCAAGGCTTTACCACATATACGTGGTTTGTTGCACAAGAGCTCACGTATGTACGTGACCTATACAAGGTGATCCTGTGTATGTACATGACTGATACCACTGTCACCCATGTATGCTTCAGTAGATGACTTACTTGAGCTTCCCTTCATTCTTTCATTCCATTCTAGCTACTCTGTCTTCTTCACCCACTTTTGTAGATGTCCCTGCTCTTCAGAAATTGAGCTCTGAGCATCCATATTTTCAAATATGTCTCCCTTCCATACTTCATTCCTTCTTCTAGCCATGCTATTTGAAGTTCTCATCATGGACTTTCTTCTTGTGTTCCAACACTCATGGGATTTATGGCCAAATCCACTACAGCTGTAGCATCTCATAGTGTTACAGTGAACAGCAATGTGTCCTACTTGATCATATCTCCAACACCTCATGGTGTTATAAAATCTTCCATTATATCTCCTTTCATAAGATCTACATTCAAAATCTTTGTGACCATATTCATTACATGAATAACAATACCCATGAAAAGTACTTCCATACCTTTTCTTTGGTGTCCCAAAAATAGCTTCTTGATGTCTTCCTTGCTTTGTTCTTTAGAAATTTTCTTTGCCTTGTGTAGATGGTTTCTTTGCAACATTGTCTTCCTTATTTGATGGATTTACCTCATGCTTCTTTGAGGTACTTTCTTCAACATGTGTATCTTCTCCTTTGTATCCAAGACCTGAATTATCATATGGTGATCTTTGACTTTCTAAGATCTCATCCAATATTAGTGAGCTATTCAAGAATTTGTTTGAATTTTCTACCTTCTTTCTAAGGTCAACAATTTTAGCTTCTATCTTACAACATGACTCTTCCTTTTCATTTATTTGATTATTCAATAGTTCCTTTATTCTTTTGGCTTGTTCAATTTGGATCTTGAGATGGACAATAGTTTCAAAATAAATTATAATCTCATCATCTACCTTCACATTTTCTTTTTCATTATTTAGTCTTGTGATTTCTTCTTTCTTTTCTTCTAGTTGAGTCTTATTGCTCTCTTTGAGCATTTCCTTTAACATCAAGATGTACCTTTGACTCCTCCTAAGAAACTTTTTAGTGTTATCCGAAAGATAGTTATAGTGTGTA
>SNQJ01S0095746.1:44236-58113 GCA_010110895.2 Picea sitchensis
ATGTCAAATTATTAATGGTGCACTAATGTTTTTGTAAAAAATATCGAAACTTAGATATATTGATCTAAAATGCATTTGAACCAACAAACAGGTGTAAGACTCAATACCTACAATGTAATTCATCAATTAAAGAAGGTTAAGAAAACTTTTCAGGACAATGTAAATCTAAAAATTTAATAAGACAGAAGTGAGAAGGAAAAATGGAGTAATTAAAAGATTTAAAAAATATAAGAGAAAAGGTTGATGAATGGGAAATGAAGGGGCATGGTTGTTGGCCTTCCCCTTACTCCCCCAACTTTCCCTATCTCCTCTTTATAATTCATTCTCAGTATGGAAAGAAGAGGAAGAGACGTAGAAGCCAAGATAATTGTACCAGAGATCGCCAAAATGAAATACTAAGCTCCCATTCGAGGTCAGTTCTCCTATTTATGTTTCCAAGGTAAAATTTTTGAGTTCTTGGTGATTGAATTTGTTCGATTTCATTGTTTTCATGTAGGGTTATCTATGTAATATTCTTTTTGTTTATTTGTGGTTAATTGTTTCTATTAGTTTCATTATTGGTCAAGCATGAAAGTCCCAAATTGGAATTATGTTAATGATCCTCAGAAACAATTTACATTGTCACTTTTATGAATGATAACAACTCCGAGATACCCACCATTCATCCCACTCTGCACAAAGATCAATGGATCTCAATATTTTCATAGTCCAATTATCTAGAGAATTTCTAAATTAGTTTAATCCAGTTGTTGGGAAAATTTCTCACTCCTCTAGACCGTTACTCTCTCCCAATGTTGAATTTCTCTTTCCTTGGTCAAATTAGCAATTTCCTTGATGGATTCACTCCTACCCTTGAAACTATCCCTCACCCATATGCAATACATAACACGCATAGTAGTAGAGATAAGCGTTCTCTCTTGCTAGGCTATGAAATTAGTTTCTAGGAAATTCATTAGTTATAACACTATTAAAATTTGGTGTTGTGGCTATTAATACAAAAGAGGAATCAAATATGACAACCGATGTGTTTTACTGGTGAGTATTTTTATCACACAATATTACACCCTAGTCAAAATCCTTCACAAGGTTCAAAATGAGTGGAACATTAGAAGTGTTACCACTATCATCTAGGCAACAAATTCCCTTGTTTTAGTGATGGATACATCCCACACAGGGGAGGCTTCCCTAGTAGCTTCAAGGATTCCTAAGGAACGACATAATCATGTATAAGGAACATCATATAGCTATCGAATTTACCATCAATTAGGTATACTTAGGAAGTCATGGATTAGGTGGTTATTCAAGGTAAAATTTAGATATGGGTTTGATGTGATTTAAGGCTAAGTTAAGGGGGTTTATCAAGTTATTATTCCATATAAAACAATCCCCAAACACTACAAATCTAAAAAAATTCCAATGGCTATTATAAGATTTGTGTAAAAGATGAAACATTACAACCCTAAATAAGTTATAAAAACAATAAATTTTATCTCTTTAAACAAGATGCAAACTAGTAGAAATTAGGGACAAAATAATGGATAGATTTAGGATTTATTTCACTTG
Organism: Picea sitchensis; assembly: GCA_010110895.2. Taxonomy (NCBI): domain Eukaryota; kingdom Viridiplantae; phylum Streptophyta; class Pinopsida; order Pinales; family Pinaceae; genus Picea; species Picea sitchensis. The sequence goes on from SNQJ01S0095746.1 coordinate 45,800, forward strand.
TAAAATATAAAATTTAACATGTATATGACAACTAGTAAAAGAAATATGTCTAGTTCTAAATATGCATCAAAATGTAGTAACAAGGATAATTTATGTAGTAAACGTGGTTTTTAGGTTAATTACATGCACAAAACCAACATGTCTAGGGAATTAGCTTGACGAAAATTTATGTAAGTTGTCACAAAACCCTAAATTTACCCTAAAACATAAAATAAAAGGTGAAATTTTAGAATTGGGATTGACAAGATGGGAGAAGACTAGTTCCTGCTACTTTTTGGGGAATATGGGGTCAACTAAGTGGTGTAGGAGCACTTTGCCTCCAAACTCAATCTCTATGACTAGATCTAGTGGTCTTTGATTTTACCAAGGGAGTGGGTTCCCTAATTTAAACTTATGGTTATTTCTTATGTTTTAACTAAATTTTGGAAGTCTTGTGTGAGATAGAGTTTGTTGAGTTGATATTGATAATATGTAATCGAATATACCATGTTAAGAGGATATCGAGAGTTATAGGAATATAGAGAGATATTAGGGTTACATATCAAGGAGAGGAATGAGGATCTAAGAGATCTCGGGAAACATTTAAGGATCTGAACTAATTGGAAGTTTAGATTACTTCTTGTATTGTTGTAAGCCTACGAGAATGAAAAAGGAGGCCAATTTAGATAGAGTGAATGAGAGAGGAGTGTGTGTGTGTGTGTGTAAGAGGTCAAGTGTGTCCAACATGCCAATTAATTGTAAATTAGGCCAAACAGGGCCTTTGGAGTACAAACGTTCTGCATATGGGGCCCAATGTTCCATGCTAGGAGAACAATGTCACCCTAGAAGGACATGACATCTCTCTTTGAGATGATTTTATGGCCCATTTTAGCAATACGTCCCAGTTTGTAAATTTGGGGTCTAGAACCTTCCTAAACCATTTTGATGCATGAAACAAAAATTTTTGGGGGTCAAAAATTTGTGATAATCATAGGCCCTTCAATCTATTCTACACACTGATACCTTTCCAATGGTGAAAATATCACCTCAATTGGAGCTTGTATGCAGAAGTTATTCCTCCTGCAAGTTGACCTAAATTGTTGGACACCATGGTGCTACTCGATACCAAGTCATTCCCCATTACTAACTTACACATACCCCCTACCTCTACCTCGACAGGGTCTGTTGACCTCCCGGTCTAAGGATCGTTCTTCAGACTCTTGATGAGCCAAAATGACTCTTCGGGTCCCCTGCAGGAACCTTCGATCACAAAAACCACAGGTCCTTCAACGAAAACCCCGCCTATGCGCTCTAGCACTAGGCGTGATCCTTCGCCCACATGACCACGATGCTATGGCTTGGTCCATGCCAAAAGGCGTTATCACGAATCGATACTTCGGGAGTATTGGTGTGATACAAACACAAAACCGCAAATCCATGAAGCCTCGAAACCCGAAGTGGGGCCTCTCCCCAAGACCAGATCTGAGGGTCCTGTGATATCATCGATTGATGGCCATGATTGCATCACTATTTCACGTTTTAGGAATTCTGTTGTGAGTCCCTTTGACTCTTTTGAATCCCTAAACTCTGAACCTATGAAGTTCACTCACGCAGATCAATTATCACCCTTCTCTCACGATCTGCGGTTCAAATTGTATCGTGAGTTGACATCTCGTGAGTTCTTAGAACTCCTCCCGTTGACTTGCTCTATGTCGCGATTCAGCAAAAATCCAAACTCTCACCACATGTCCTCTTTATGGATGACTAGGATCAAATCGTCTCCCATCTAATCAAGTGTTTTCTCTTGTATTCAATTATGTTTTCTCGATGCCCAAAACCCTGAATTGTACCCACATTGAATAAACGTTTCACAGGTCTTTCTATCCAACGGCCTAGAGTCAATCTGGATTTCTCATATCGGGGATTTGAAAGCCAAGGTAGAACCTTGTTTTCCCAACTTGTGATCCCAGGTATCCCGAAACGAACTAATGTTCCATATCGACGACCCACAGTTTGTCTCTATCCAATGGCTATGATTGAATTCACGATTTCATGATTCAGGAGTTTTAACAATGCCTCCTTACAAATATCTGAGTGACCAAATCTTCAAATGCTCGGATCTACTGCCACCTGTCCTCTGAGTTGATGGACAATTCCGATCTAATCGAAACTTTGATGAGTCCATTCTCCTCTGCATACACAAGGTTAAACCTCGTGTGCCTCCTTCTGGATCTGACAACTATCGGTCCTCTATGCTTAGATCTGGCAGCCCAGATTTGATCTTCTCTATACGCATTCCTCCTGTGTCTGGACGTGGATTCAATGGTACAGATATTCTCTCCCGGTGTCAATCCAATGGTAGTTTTTATTATCCTCTTGAGCTTTGTCTCAGGCTTGGACTTCAAAGTGACTCAACCTATTGTTCATATTTGTTATAACTCTATGTGCAAAGGCACTATTGTTCCTGAGCTTAGGTGATGAATCTCGACCTCGACCCTTCGCACAATTGTGCTCCATGTGAAACTTCATGCTACTCCTCCTGAGATTCTTCGAACTTGAAACAAGTTTACTCTGTTCTTTCTCCTTGCCCTTGATTAGCCTTCAGATGGCGGTCATTCAACACCTTCACCTAAGTGTTGGCCTGCTGCACTCCTTGCACAGGCCTTTGCCCTCCCTAAGCTTCAACTGATCTAACCTCAAAGGTCTATGTCTCTTCTATCCCTCGAAGAGTTGAAAGTTCCCTCTTGGCAACTCCTGCTCAAGCACACCTTGCTAAGCCTACAAATTATTTAGCAAGTTTGTGAGTGTCTTCTCCTAGACACTTCTCTTATCTACGAACTTGAAACAGAGTCCTTCTCATGTAATATTTGCATTTTCTCGATGCCCACCTGGAAAAGCTTCACATAATCTTCAATAATTCTGTCTCCTCTCTGTGCCTTCCTATGCACAGTCTTGCCTCCAAGGTATTCAGTAACCTTGAGTCTTCTCCCTTGATTTAATAATTCCTCTGGTGCACCCTCCTAGCACATTCTCACCTGAATCCAACATAGAATTCAGATGTTCACTCTTTGCACTGGCTCATTGAGTTCTCAACGCTATGTTATGCAACCCCTCGCATTCGGCCACTAAGAACCCATAGTGAAATCAAAGAAATGACAGACAACGAATTTATGTCTATCCCTGCAGATAGAAACCTAACACACATCTACAACATAAATGAACACACACACGACATCCATATAAATACACAAAGAATCATATGCAGTAAAAACTGCTCTTTTCTCATTAACATAAATATTTGATTACAATGTGTACAAACCTCGGACTGCTACAGAGTCTCGGCTCTCTCTTTTCTTCCTATCCTCTATTCTACTACCACTACTACTAAACAAAAAACAAGAGATCTTTTTACAAAAGTGGGCTCCTCAAGATCTTTCCTCCATCTAACCTACTCTCATTGTTTACAATGAATTACATTAAATGGTTGTCTAGTCCGAATCAGATCTAGATCTCAACCTGTCAACCATTAAAGGCAACTTTATCTACATCCTACACAAAAGCATGGCTTGGATCTACCATCCTTACAATCATTTAATTCATTTAATTTCAATTTTAAAATTGAAATCGAGAGGGTTGGTGCCTCTCTTCTCCTTGAATGCGCTCTTTGATGTGCTGGCTAGCTGGAACGTTGGCAGGGTGAAGCAATGCTCCTGCATGACTAACACATGTGGGCCTAGCCACATGTGAACTTTCAAGAATATTATATAAGATCCAAACCTTATCACTAATTGAGGGTTACGGCATGAAAAAACCCTAACCCTATACGTTTATTAGGCTATGTTAAATTTGAAGCCACTATGAGGAGAAGGGTTCCATTACTTAGCATTGCACTTGTTCCATAATTTAGAAAATATCTAGGAGTGGTATTTTGATAGAATATTAGAGGAACTATCATATTATATAGTAGTTGTTTAGGCCATAGTGTCAAAGGAAAATCCATAGCAAGTGCCCCTTTCTTTGTTCTTCTTTTTCATAGGCCTAACCTTATAGTTGGGTTTTCTCACATATTAGGTTTCTTAGGATACATATTGTGTTCATTTTCTTATTCTTTATTTTATGTATTTCAGTTGTTTTCATAAATTTGAGAAATTAGCCTAGTGCTAACAAATCTGATATCTAAATAAATAAACCTACATAAAAAAATATCTTAGTATAATACAAGATCTGTTGTGAAAAACTATTTAAGTGGAATATCCATGGAAATTTACAGATCATATTGGTAATAAGGAATTTTTTTAGGGTATTTGTGGAAAGCTGTAGGATGTAGGAATTGACTTAAGAGGAAAGATGAAAAACCCTAGCCATGGGGGATGATTCTATTCATAACAATCCTTAGGGGTGTAGTGGAAGAGATATTTGTATAGAAGAGCAAGTAATTGATATATCTTGCAACATGGACTCCTCATCATGGCTCTAGAAAAAACGTTCATAACTTTCAGGGAGTTTGGTGGGTTTAAATTCATAAATTGGTTTGGATGGGAAATTAGGAGATAGTGAAGACCCAAAAAAGGAGTAAGAAAATTCTCCCAAGAAAGAGAAACCAAGTTCCAATACCATCACTCATTCACACACTCTGATTAAAATGGAAGCGAAAGGGGATATAAAGCCCTATCAAGGTGAGATTGATGTTGTTAGGTTGAATCATTAGTTGTAATAGTTAGAAGTGTATTTTAGTGTCCATAATGTAGATGAAGAGAAGAAGATTTTGTTTTCCCAACTAAAACTAGAAGGTCATGCACTAACTTGGTGGGAAATCCACACATAGACACTTAAGCTAGAGGGTGATCCAACAATAGCTGAGTGTGAGGATTTAAAAAAAACCCCTTAAGGTCCCAGTTTTACCTTATTGGGTATGTAGAACAATGTTCATTTCTTTGTACTTTATTTTCCATAACTAAAGAAAAGAGAGCAGAGCATAGGCCTCACCTTCTAGTTGGGTTTTCTCTCGTATCGTGTTTCCCAAGATACATCTTGTGTTCATTTGTGGAGATGATGTTCATTTTTTTATTCTTTCTTTGTCATATTTTAGTTATTTTCATAAATTTAAGGAAATAAGCTAGTGCTAACAAATTTGAGATTTAAGTAAACAAACCTGCATAATAGAATATTTCATTATAACACAAGATTTGTTGTGATGAACTATTCCAGTAGAATATCCATAGAAGTTTGTAGATCATTCAACCTTGAAATTCATCAAAATAATTTAAGGTCTCCAACAAGAAAGACGTGTCTTTAAGGATATTAGGATCATCCAAGAGAGGCACCACTCATTCTTCTATGGACAATAGTAACTATTATGAATGTGAAAAACCAATGTCTAGAATAGGGATAAAACCCACAGCTCCATAACTAGACCATGGCCTTAACTTTGTAAGGACAACCATATTTGGTGGAATCAATGGGACTATAGTGCTAAGAGGTTATGATCTAGAAGGGTTCTTCATTGAGATTATCTTTGTGATGTAATTCTAGATTGAACCTAAACACTATTCCATATCACATCTAAATAACTAAGTATTAGTGAGAATATTAATGATGACCATTGCAAGTAATGTCTAGTTTAATTCTTTGTAGAGTTGTGAAAGATTAATAGTAAACTATAGAATGGTGTGTCTAGGTCAAAATCTGAACTAATCCTAGTTCCTTCCTCTCCTTTAACACTTCAAGTCATGTCACCGCTTATTTCTCATTCCCTTGGCTAATATGACATTTATTTTGATCTAAAATATATGTTTTCATGATTAATTGTGAAATGTATCTTACTACAATGAAAAATAATAATGTTCTTGCAAATCCAAATAAAATCCTAACTAAAGATTGTCATTTTTCTTACCATTGGGAGAATGCTTTATCATTAGAATATATATTCTTAGAAACTTTGCACACCAACCATGGCTCATGTCATGTACCTACCATAATATGTTCCCATTATGGTTGAAGTTGTTAACCCCAAGGCGATTTCCATTAAAAAAAAAATTTAGAATAAAATATGTCATAACTAAAGGTAAACCCAATGGCGTTAGCATTTCCATAGGCTTACAATATGTTCCCATTATGGTTGAAGTTGTTAACCCCAAGGCGATTTCCATTAAAAAAAAATTTTAGAATAAAATATGTCATAACTAAAGGTAGACCCAATGGCGTTAGCATTTCCATAGGCTTACATTAGCTTGTTTAGTATATACATGTACCAATTACATGGAACCATTGAATGCAAACTTTAGCCACGTATATTGTGTATTTTCAGTTCCACGTCTACCCTTCGAAATTCTATACTTCTCATACAAGAAATGCTATCATTTCTTATAACCATGTTTTCCCAACTTTTAATTATCTTTATTATAAAGCTAAAACAAATCTATGTTAATTTATTTTAATATTATATAATTTTATTATTATGTTGTTATTGTTTTTTAAACATTTTTAGAAACCTCAATTTTTCTTAATTTAATAACAGTACATAGGTTTAAAATATACTTGAACCAAAGTGCTCTTCATGTCATTATCAACAAAATAAATACAAAATTAAAATAAGAAATGCCCCGCCAAAAAACTTGTTAAATGCATCAACTTGTTTACCTTAGTCTATCTATTTAATTAAACATATATCTATTTAACTAACCCATACATTATGATTTCTAATTATCCATTCCATTTTCTTCTTTAAATTAACCTATTTTTCTTAATTTTAACCCATACATTATGATTTCTAATTATCCATTCCATTTTCTTCTTTAAATTAACCTATTTTTCTTAATTTTTATATACAAAGTTATATAGCTTATAGAGAACTTATTACATTACATAGAAATGTTCAAGTGGAAAATGGATGATGGAGAGCTAATATGGTGAGATTAGATGGGAACAATGAGATAAATATGTGAAAGTTTTAATCAAAAGTCATTTGAGAATCAAAGAGGAAGTTGTTACAATAGTATGGCTTAAAAATTTTCCATTACTACATTTGATACAAAATTGATGTTTTTTTTTTACGTTGATTAAAATAATTAATTCATTGTGGTGTTGTGAATTTTTAGAAACTATGTAAAATTACACTCTTTTTTCGTTCTCTCTTGTTATGGATAGACATCAAAATTTTAACCACTTTCTATGACGTCAGAATTTTGGTTCTTGTATATAAAAAAATATGACCTCTATCATGAGGTCAAATGACCATTAACATATATCTTTTTTTTGGGACTAGAGGAGTCCACAATAACACCCATCTCATACTCGTGTGACATAGGGTCGATTTCGACAACTACCACTATAACCCCTAGGCATGACTAGGTGGGGGCACAACCTTCACGCACGTTTCGTCGAGGCTTGAACTGATGACTTGCTTAACAACCTGTACACCTTAGAAGAACGAGCAGTTTCCAATCGACTAGAACCCATGCCCCTGGCTATTAACATATTCTTGGCATAGTCAATAAATTTGATTGTCAATATATGTCAAATTAACATTGGTGCACTAAAGTTTCAATAAATTTGATTGTCAATATATGTCAAATTAACATTGGTGCACTAAAGTTTTTTTGGCTCCTGTATGTCAAAAAATATGACCTATATCATGAGGTCAAATGACCATTAACATATGGTCAAATTATTAATGGTGCACTAAATTTTTGGTAAAAAATATTAAAACTTAGATATATTGATCTAAAATGGATCTGAACCAACAAATGGGTGTAAGACTCAATACTTACAATGTAATTCAATAAATAACGAAGGTTAATAAAAATTTGTAATACAATGTAAATCCAAAAATTGAATACAACATAACTCAGAGTGAGAAGGAAAAATGGACTAATTAAAAGTTTTTAAAAATATAGGAGAAAATGTTGAGGAATGGGAAAGGAAGGGGCATGGTTGTTGGCCTTCTCCTTACTCCCCCAATTTTTCCTATTTCCGCTTTCTACTTCATTCTCAATATGGATAGGAGAGGAAGAGGCATAGGGGCCAAGAGAATTGTACCAGAGATTGCCAAAATGAAATACTAAGCTCCCATTCGAAGTGAGTTCTCCCATTTAGGTTTCCCAGCTAAAATTTTTGAGTTCTTGGTGACTGATTGTGTTTGATTCCATTGTTGTGGTGTAGGGTTATATGTGTGATATTCTTTTTGTTTATTCATGGTTAATTGTTTCGATTAGTTTCATTATTGGTCAAGCATGAAAGTGCCAAATTGGAATTATGTTAATGATCCATAGAAACAATTTACATTGTCACTTTTATGAATGATAACAACTCTGAGATACCCACCATTCATCCCACTCTGCATAAAGATCAATGGATCTCCATATTTCGATGTTCCAATTATCTAGAGAATTTCTAATTTAGTTTAATCCAATTGTTGGGAAAATTTCTCACTCCTCTAGACTGTTATTCTCTCCCTACGTTGAATTTCTCTTTCCTTGGTCAAATTATCACTTTCGTTGATGGATTGACTCCTACCTTGGAAACTATATCTCACCCATATGTCGTACATACCACACATAGTAGTAGAGACATGCATTCTATCTTGCTAGGCTATGAAATTAGTTGCTAGGAAATTCAATAATTGTAAGACTATTAAAATTTGTTGTTGTGGCTACTAATATAAAAGAGGAAACAAATATGACAACCGATGTGTTTTAGTTGTGGGTATTTTTATCTCAAAATCTTCCACCCTGGTGAAAATCCTTCACAAGGTACAAAATGAGTGGAACATTAGAAGTGCTACCACTATCATCTAGGTAACGACTTCCCTTGTTTTAGTGAAGGATACATCCCACACAGGGGAGGCTTCCCTAATAGCTTTAAGTATTCCTAAGGAAGGAAATAATCATGTATATGGAACATCATATAGCTACCCAATTTACCACCAATTATGTATACATACCAAGTTATGGATTAGGTGGTTATTCAAGGTAAAATTTAGATATGGGTTTGATGTAATTTAAGGCTAAGTTAAGGGGAATTATCAAGTTATTATTCCATATAAAAAAATCCCCAAACACTACAAATCTAAAAAAATTCCAATGGCTATTATAAAATTTGTGTAAAAGATGAAAAATTACAACCCTAAATAAGCTACAAAAACAATAGATTTTAGCTCTTTAAACAAGATGCAAACTAGTACAAATTAGGAAAAAAATAATGCATAGATTTAGGATTTGTTTCACTTGTAAAATATAAAAGTTAACATGTATATAAAAACTAATAAAAGAAAGATGTTTGGTTCTAAATATGCATCAAAATGTAGTAACAAGGATAATTTTCTTGTAAACTTGGATTGTAGGTTAATTATATGCACACAACCAAGATGTCTAGGGAATTAGTTGGATGGAAATTTATGTAAGTTGTCACAAAACCTTAAATTTACCCTAAAACATAAAATAAAAGGTGAAATTTTAGAATTGGGATTGACCACATGAGAGAAGTATAGTTCCTACTAATTTTTGGGAATATGGGGTCAACTAAGTGATGAAAGAGCACTTTGCCTCCAAAGTTAATGTCGATGACTAGACCTAGGGGTCTTTGATTTTACCAAGGGAGTGGGTTCCCTAATTTAAACTTATTGTAATTTCCTATGTTTTAATTAAATTTTTGAAGTCTTGTGTGAGATAGACTTTGTTGAGTTGAGATTGATAATATGTAATCGAATCTACCCTGTTAAGAAGATATCGAGAGTTATGGGTATATAGAGAGAGATATTACGGTTAGATCTCAAGGAGATAAATGAGGATCTAAGAGATCTCAGGAAACATTTTAGGATTTGAACTAATTGGAAGTTTAGATTACTTCTTGTATTTTTGTAAGCCTACGATAATGAAAAAGGAGGCCAATTTAGATACACTGGATGAGAGAGGAGTGTGTGTGTGTGTGTGTGTGTGTGTGTAAGAGGTCAAGTGTGTCCAACATGCCAAAAAAAGGCCAATTAATTGTAAATCATGCCAAACAGGGCCTTTGGAGGCCAAACGTTGTACATATGGGGCCCAATGTTCCACCCTAGGAGCACAATGTCACCCTAGAAGGGCATGACATCTCTCTTGGAGCTGATTTTAGGGTTTTAATTATCTTCATTTATGTAAAAGATGGATTTTTAATGTAATTTGGCCAACTCGACCTTTTATGACCTAATTTTAATTAAAGGTCATTGATATTGTATAAATAGAGAGAAAATACTATCATGCTTTCATCATCACTCATCACACAAGTAGTGTGGTCTTAAATCCAAACCCTTCTTGGGAGTTATTGGCTGAAAATTTAGGTGCACTTTCTCCTGGAGGCTAAATTTTGCAACTTGGATAATTTCTTGGTGAGGTTATTTTGCATTCTATGGATTTATGGATTGATTAATCTTGGTGACATAAGTAAATTTGCAGCGCGTCATTTTATTTGAATGGTTTATGGTAAATTTTCTTATTCATATTAAATATTATGAAATTGCTTGCTTGACAAAACCTAGGAGTAAAGGACTTAATTTGCTACTTCTTTGCTCTTCATTTCCTAGACTTTGCTAAGAATATTTTGACTTAGGTGAAATTATGGAGCCCTAGATATTAACACATTAGTGGTCATTACCTAGTCAATTGTTGCTCTTAATATCTYTTAAATAGTTTAAGGAATGAAGGTTGGCTAGAGCCTAAAATTATTTACACTCTAGCAAATTCATCCTTAGGGTTTGGATGTTTGAGGCCTTGAAGAACCGACACCTCTTCCATCCWTCTCTTCTCCTTAGAAAAGTACAATCATTGTGTCATTTCTTCCAAGACAAAATTGTCACCTATAGACTCCATTACCCTATAAAGGTACTAACATACCCACTATTGTGATTGATTGATAAACAACATTCAAATTATCTTCCTTGAAACATTTACTAACCTCTACTAACACTAAACTACACTAACTCCTTAGTTAACTTGTTTTTGTTGCAAATCTTTGTTACAACCATACTAACATACATTGATTGGATATATTTGTCTACATAACTTGCGCTTAACTCATTCAAAATTCAATTGTGACAATTGCTAGTCAATCTACTAGATAAGTGCTAACTTTGTAAGGAGTTTTCTCRMAATTTTAACCACTAGAATTTGTTGCTATTGCAAAAGATTTCTATAACAATCTAACTRTAGAAAATTCTCCGAAAAAAGTGACTTATTTTTCTAGGTAGACATTGCCAAACTTGCTTGTGACAAACTTTTATCATTCTGCTAGGTTAAATCTATTTCTTCTTGTCATTTTCAAGCCCTTTCAAGGCATAATTCTTGTGGTTGTTATAAAATATGAATTGTTGTTATAAATTGTTGCATTGTTGCAGATTCATATCAAATAGCTTACTTTTTTAAGGTTTATGGTCTTAAGAAGCGCTAACATCATATTTGTGTACTTGGAAGTTGCTATATTTTCTTGTTGTCCTGTTCCAGGCAGGTACACCCCATTTTACAATTTGCTTCATTCTTTAAAGACCATTAAGTACCTTTTGAATTGAGTGAACACTAAGAGGGGGATTTTCTTCCATCCTTGAGTTAGTTATCATCCCTTTAGGTTACTGGCGACTTATTCGCTCAAGTAAATCTTGATATATCCCTAAATAGAAAGGGGTTTCATGTTAAGGTGACAGTTATAGGTCACCCCCTTTTACGCAAATCTTGCATCCACTTTCCTTGGGCTTTGGGAAAGTACAGATTGTGTGATAAAAATACCCATATATTTTTTTGGGAAGTGTGAAGTCAATATTGCATGATGCTACTAAGTAAAAATATACAATGTTCATAAATTTTTTTTAGTGGAAAAATCTATTATAATTCTATTCACTATTTTCTATTAAAAGATGGGGTTATTTCATTACCATGATGTTGCAATGCTTATATTGACACATATCTTGTAAATAAAATAAATAAATATAACCTTAGTGTCTTTAATGGTTAAGATCATGTGTTTCCTCCTAGGAGGTCATAGGTTCAAATCTAGAGGAGAGTACAATATGTACACCTTTTTAGCACTCAAATTATTGTGTGTAGGGGATCCTTGTTTGTTTTTCCAATAAGGGTCAAGGGGCATCAACCCTCGTCCAAGGGAATTACCTGACATCAACCAACCCTCATCCAAGGGCATCACCCGACATCAACCAATCCTCGTTGGGGTCATCTAAGTCATCAAAATCACCTAGGGATCTTAACATGGCTGGATTTTTTTGGAGAACCCTTGTCGAGGGGCATTACCCGACATCAACCAACCCTAACATGGCTCATTTTCTGTTTTGCACAACCCTTGCCGAGGAGCATCAG
>SNQJ01S0095749.1:0-30760 GCA_010110895.2 Picea sitchensis
GAAGAGTTTGATCTTCCATCATCATGACATAATCATAATATCATCTCGATAACGAAAAATGTGGATAACAGGGCAGGGGAAAGAAGAAGGAGCCCACATCTCCACTTCCCTCATAGTTGTACGCCAGATCTTTCAGCAAACACCCACCCCAACTCCTGTCACCGACATCCTTTATGTCACAACTTCAGTCAACGAATGCATGAGATGTCCTTTCTCTCTATGCGAATCACTTGATCATTTCACATATCAATGTCCTATGATCATTGAATACATGCATCGTCAACTGGCCCCTATTCAAAATCATACCCCCCCTCCTCCAATAAACCCGATAAATAACCTTACCCCATCAATTGATATGGTTCATATCTTCCCACCAGAACCTGAGGCACTCCCTTCTCCCCCATGGTTCCTATATGATTTATATGAGGAGTTACCCCCAAATCACCCCAATTCTCCAATTCTACGCTCAAGTTACCCAAAAATTCTATGCCCAACTACCATTTTTAACCCACAATATCTAGATATTTGGTTTATGTCAAGCAAACCATCACAATCCCCCTCCATCAATCCCCCTATGTCTTTATTAGAAGGAGACAATGCCACAGTGATAGTCACCGAGGTCACTCCTCTCAATCCTCTATATTCATGCCAGTTTCATTGTGATGAAGATATCCTCAAGGAGTTAACTACCCCCAATTTCCCATGGGACGCGCTCCACCACAGAGCGCTCTTTGTTTCACAGGAATCCTTCATGCCTCCTAACCAACACTGCATATACGCAGTCAAAACCAAATATTTTCTCCCATCATGGAATATAGATTAGTTCAATAACCCTATCCCTACCCCCGATGCTTTTGAGGAAGGCAATATGGCCAATATATCCCCAACCATCAAAATAGATATTTCCATCAAATATGGAATTATCGAGGAAATCACCATTGGCGTTGCATGTTCTCTTGAAGAAATCACCACCTACAAAGCCCTCTTTCAGGAATACCAGGACATTTTCACCTGGTCATACATAGAGATGCTTGGCCTTGATCCCTCTATTATCGAACATCACATAGACACCTGGCCTGATATCACACCCATCTACCAAATAAACCGACTGCTACACCCATCTAAAGCAAGGACCATCAAAGATAAGATTGACAAACTATGTGTTGCAGGGTTCAGTTACCCCATACCTATATGTCATGGGTCTCCAAACTTGTCCTTGTTAACAAAAAATAGGGCACTATCTGTGTATGTACAGACTTCCGCGACCTTAATCACGTATGTCCCAGAGATAAGTTTCCAACACCCTTCATCGACCAAATAATCGATGATTGTGCAGGTCACAAGGCTTTGTCCTTCATGGATGGTTTCTTTGGTTACAACCAAATCCAAATTCACCCCCCCGATCAGTACAAAACCACATTCACGACCCCTTGGGGCACCTTTGCATATCGTCTCATGCCATTCGGCCTCAAGAATGTCGATGCCACTTTCCAACGGGCCATGATATATGTTTTTCACGATTTGGCTTATATCATCCTCTCATACTTAGATGACCTCACCGTTCGATCTAAGAAATGCACTCAACATCTTGATGATCTACGAATCATCTTCCACAGGTGTTGTCAGTACAATATCCGCTTGAACCCCCTCAAGTGCATATTCTGCATCACTACTGGGCAGCTTCTTGGGTTCATAGTTTCCCAACGTGGCATTACTGTGGACCCCCTCAAAGTCCAAGACATCACATAAATTCCACCCCCATGGAATTTATGCCAACTACAGAGCCTTCAAGGCAAAGACAACTTTTTACAATGCTTTGTCCCAGATTATGCTACTCGCACACATGGCTTCCTTTGCTTACTTCATCATGACATCCCATTTCAATGGGATAAACATGCCCAAACTACTTTTGACGATCTCAAATTGGCTCTCTCCAATGCTCCTTTGATTAGTCCACCTGACTATAACCATGATTATCTCCTCTACATATTAGCCTTAGCCATTTCAGTAGCAGGAGTGCTTGTCCAAATAGGGGATGATGCATGTGAGCATGTGATTTACTACATTAGTAAAAACCTTTCAGGAACACCCTTGAAGTAAAATCATGAAGAAAAGATAGCCCTCACAGTTGTCCTCGCAGTCCATAGATTGTGCCATTACATTCTGCTTCGAACTACCAAAGTCATCAAAAATTCCAACCCCATGCATTACTTGCTCAGTCGTCAACAAATTAACGGTAAATTTGCTCGATGGATCGTCATCCTTTAGGAAGACGATCTCGAATTTTCAACACCCAAGAGAAATAAATCTCTCATCCTCGCCGAACTTATCATGGATTTTCCATCCGACACTACCAGTCCACCGGTCAATACCAACCTCCCTGATGAACATCTTTTTTTTATCCGCTCAAATGACCCTTCGTATGGTGATCTTCTTGTCTATCTCCGAACACAAAAATTCGGAAACCACCTCTCCAGAGATGATCGTTCACATATTCATCCCCAGGCACCTCGCTACCTCCTCATTGGGGACATCTTATATCGGTGAGGATTAAACACCATACTCTATCGATGCTTAACTATTGACGAGGCCAATAGAGTCTTGAACGATTTACACAACGACGCTTGCGGAGGCCATTTCTGAGGGTTTTCCACCACTCACAAAATTATCTGCGCAGGTTACTTTTGGCCTACATTATTTCACGACTGCATCCATGCCATGAAATGATGTGATAAATGCCAACTTTATGCCAACAAAGCACATGCATCACCTTCTCTTCTACACCCATTCATCACCGTTGGTCCCTTTTGTAAATGGGGCATCAACTTCATGACGTGCAACCCTACATCCAACAACATACACAAATACATAGTCATTGCAGTTCATTACTTTACCAAGTGGGATGAATCCATGCCTACCTTCAACAACATCACTGACACAACAACGGGTTTTTTCTTTAACCATGTCATATCCCACTTTGGAGTACCACTCCAACTAGTCTCTGATCATGGGAAACATTTCAAGAATGAGATTTTCATGGAACTCTCATCCCGGTTAGGCTTCTCCCACGAGTTTGCCTCACCATACTACCCTCAGTCCAATGGACAGGTAGAAGCAGTTAACAAAGTCTTAAAAACCATGTTGCAATGCATGGTTAACAAACATAAAACCAATTGGCATCATATGTTATTTTTCGCGCTTTGGGCTTATCACACATCAGTAAAAACTGCCACTGGTTTCACACCTTTCATCTACTCCATGGGGTTGAGGCCACTCTTCCCATTGAGTGTGAAATTCCCACCTTACACACCACTATTGAGCTATTACCCGACACTACCCCAATAGAGCAACGTTTTTTGAACTTAGAATCCCTGGATGAAGATCGTTGATCTTAATTACAGAACAATGAAGCAACCAAAAAATGATCAAAGGCCAAATTTCATCACCATGTCAACCTTCACTCATTTAACGAAGGAGACCTCATCCTCGCTTATGATATCGCTCACGATACCCTTGGCCATGGAAAATTCGAGTCCTTGTGGCATGGACCGTACATCATCCAACATTGCCTCACTAAAGGCGCATACATCCTGGCCTCCCCCGAAGGCTATCCTCTCAAGGAACCCGTCAATGGGTTGTACTTAAATAAATTTTATGCCTGAGCATAGCTATACTACACTAAAATTTTTCTTCTTTTGTAGTGTTTTTAGTCTTGTTTTATCCATACCTCCCATTTAATCTATCACTCATGTTATTGACAGATGCCACCTCCATCGGTTACACTGACGGAGCTACCCGTTGGACACATAATCTCACTTTGGCTGCTTGCGCCCTCTATTCACCTTCACATGACCTACTCCACAACAGCGGCATATGTTTAGGCTCAGCCACCAACAATCAAGCAGAGTACACCACTATAATTGGTCTCCTTGTTGAGGCCAATCATCGCCATATTCATCACCTTAGCATCTCATTAGATTCCCAACTTGTCGTCCTCCAACTCAACAATGTATGCCGTGTCCGTGATCCTTACCTCTTCCACAAATACCTACAGTTTATATGTTTATCTCAACATTATTGATTCCATTACATTTACACATATCCCAATACAATTCAATCAAATAGAAGATAGCATGGCTAACATTATACTAGATTGGAATATATCACATCAAGACATCTTCACATACACATAAACCGTCAGAAGTTTGTCACAGCATATAGATTAGACATCATCCACTACATCAAAAAAAAATCATCAACAATAAACACAACACACATGTACACAAAGAACCAAAAATGTATATCCATATACATATACCAGTCCACATGTCATAAAGTGTTTACAAAAATAATGCATCGCTCGTAGGCAGGTGAATCACCTCATCCCTACCAAATACAAAACTGGATGTCACAACTATACAAAATGGGCTCACTATCCTATACCAAATACAAAAATACATATCTAGAATCGCTCAGGGAGCCTCTAGTGCTCCAGCACCAGGTCCTCCCTTTGGCGGAGGTACCCCACCAGCTCTAGGTCCCTCAGGTCCCAGAGGCAACCGTCAAGTCTTTGCATCTCTGGCTACAACTCCTCTACAGATCAAGGTCCACAACTCTGTCGACAATCCAATACACTACCCCAGGATCCCCTCATCCTAGATCTACACCCACATCCTCTCGGGCACTCCATGTAGAACTCCCTCTAGTCGATGGTGGAAATCATCAAACTCTCCCCCGGCCTCGTTCGGAGGAGCATGTGACATCTCTGCCCCAGGGTCATCATAACGGGGTCTTTAGGCCACTCTATCATCATCACCGAGCCTCTCCCCAACATCCTCTTGACGTTGCCTCTCCACTGCTCACAACTCTCCCCGCGGTGGTCTCATAGGCCCCTGGCAGGCTGGCGCTCTGATGAGCTCAACCTCTCATCCACGCGGTCCCACATAAACATAAAAAAACACATGATAGCATCAACATCCCTACAAATATCAACCATATTCTATACTATCTAAAAACAAATCAACAAAACCAGCAACCCAAACATCATACCTTGGCGATCGAATACCTCTCCCGAGGGTAATATCATCTCAGGGTCATCACGGAAATCTATCCCATTTATGGAAATTGCAATATGATCTGTGGCATCTGATGCCACACCTATGCAGCCTCATCCGTGAAGTAGTGGCCACCCTCCCCACCCCCATGATGAACCAAAATCGTCGACCACCATTGCAGTCATGGCTCTTGCACTCCTGGTGGGTCTAACAAAACTCTCAGGCACAACATTGGCACCCTCTCTAGAAACCAAGCCACCAGGACATATCCAAAAGAAAAATCCCTTCAGTCAACTGCTCGACACATGGTGAGTTGTCCCACCATCTTAGAGTACAACATCAAGCTCTAGGCAAAATGCTCACCCCCTAGTGCCCACTGCATGATCCTCAGTTGGCCACCACTGATACGTTGAGTCGTGAGCGACCCATACACTCTCAAAACCATTGCTTCCATGCAACGATGTACCAGGGCATCCATCACCCCAATCCTCACCACTAACCTAGACATGAAATCCTCTCCCGAACAATATGTTCGGGCAAGGGTAGCCAACTGCCCCTCTCCAACTACCATTGGCTCGGCTGGCAGTAGGGTTCCCCAAAAAGGGAGCCCAGTCAGAAAATAGACATCCTCCTCAGCAGAGAATGCCAAGTGCTCCCCATGCACAATAAAAAACTACAACTCCAGACTCCACATCGAGATCAAGAATTGCAGTGGATACTCCTATGCCCTCAACAGTGGGCACTCAAAAAACTTTAGCAGCCCACAAACCACCAAAGCAACACGAACTGTTAGCTCCTCATCCCTCATGGCCTCTCTCAGTCGGACCCAGTCCCTCTCTCTCTAATGGATTGGCATCATCCCAAATGATCACCTGCATCCACATATACAATACTTGATCAAGCATCACAANCCGAAAAAAAAAGGGGAGATAATTTTTCTCACCCTCAAGTTTGCCTCAAAGGTGCAGTTGTTTTCCCCACAGGCACGCACACATGTGCACCTATTTACCCCACATTCATGCATGTATGCGTGCCTGTTAAGCCCACAGGAATGCACTGAATGCTCACATGCTCACTACACAGTTACGCACTCATGCGCAACTATTAGCAACACAGTCACACACATATGCACGGTTGTGTTTCGGACAGGCACACACCCCATGCATGCTTTTATTCCCAAATAGTGTTCCCCCACTATGCATATGTGCCCATTACAGTCACGCATTCATGCATGGGTCGCCATCGATTGCTCGCACATTTGGGGGGGCACAAGCCTAAAAACCCACCGTACGGCCATCCATATAGTCCTACCCAAAAATTGACACCTAACTACTGTACAGGAGGATGAGACCACTAACCTAACTCTTTCACTTCCTGGATCGTCTTCCTCACACTCTTGGAATCTCTGAATCTTCTCTGCAATCTCCTCTTTAACCACTATAGAAGCAAGTACAAATGAGGTGGCAATGTGGGCCCTATAGCCATATATAAGCCCTTTTTGCCAAACTTCTAAACTCAATTCTGGGAGCTCCGAGCGTCCATATTTCAATCCATCTTCGGCCATGGGATCAGCACCCCGTCATCTAAATCAAGACAGTCCCGGGGCCATTTTTCATCCTTATCCCCCGGGGAGCCATTTTTCCATACCCCGTTCAGGTACTCATGCTCATGTTCAAAATTATCAAATAAACGGTTATATGTTCGATTATCATTAGATATCGTTCACGTCAGGTATTTGGTTGTCATGTGTGCAAGTACTTGGTCATCACACACTAGAGCGACCCCTTTAGGTATATAATCGACACTGGCATGTAATCATTCCCTCTGAATCTCAATTGCATCTCTCATGACACCCTCTGAAATTTTCCTTTAGGGTCCCTATATCTGGCTCTATAGTACTGTCACCTCCACTACATTTTGGGTACTATCACTCGGTAGCACTCTCCCCCACATGAGTTGTCCCCTTCATAGCCCCCCTTGGCACTTTGACACTCATGTTGTTTTCAACCTTTAGGGATGGTAGTCCTGATAGTCATACTTCATGTCACGAATCAGCCACATACTCCTTCTCCTCATTTTTCTAGCCTACCCAACGGACTCCCAGGGCACTTCCTCACAGTTTTATTTTGACTATAGTCCCGCAACACCATTTACCATCCATTTCATCCACCGCCAGTTTTCCCATCTTCAGATTTCCCTCCATACATTTCCCTACTAAAGAAACCTGCCTATGGGGCCCCAACCCTCCACTTGTTTCTTAACCAACTTGTGCCATCCTCGGGCCAAGCCATCTTACACTGGGGCACCCATTTCTGTATCTGTGATGTAAGTAGGTAGCTTTGAATTCTCAGATTAGACAGTTTTAGGAGTTAGAGGGAAAATGGATATAGACACCCTCATTGTATAGTTGTAAGATTATTATGATTATGAGAAGAGAGCATAGGAGAAGAAGAAGCAGAAAAACTGTGTAGAAGAATCCATGTATAGAAGTTATGAGATTAATATATGAAGCTTGATTTAGAATCGTGGCATTCAAATACTGTCTTTGTATGCATGATTGAATGTTATGCTCTTGATTGTTTACTCTCTATTATGCATTTTCTTTGATGCGTGAATGTATGATTTCATCTTAAATGTTTAAAATCTAAAGAGAGGGAGAGTAAGGAATGAGTTTCAATTGTTTCTCTGTCTAAGCAAGAGTTTTCCTACAAGGAGTGCAGTGAAATTGTCCGCAAGGTGTGCGTTGACAGAAGTTAGAGTTTGTCTCTGCAAGCTCAGGAGAGATAACATTGTTCTCTTTCTTACAAAAGTGAAAGATAAGAACAGGAGTTGTGCAAGGTGTGCGCAGGCCGAGAAGAGTCTCAGAATTCACAACCTGAGGGAGTTGTTGAAAAGACTGTTGTCACAGAGAGTGCACAGAGTCGAAGGATTCAATACTTGGAAGTATTGAAAAGTTACTGCAAGGAGTGCATGCAGGAGTCTTCTTGAAGACTCGAGCTGTCGAAGAAAGACTCAGGAAGTTTAGTGCCTTGAAGTATTGGGAGAAGGCGCAGCGATATTGTTAAATGGGTGGACAAGTTTTGCAAAAGAACACTTTGTTCATTTCGTAGGAATCGTCAAGGAGGAATTGAATGGTTGAAGTTCTCCGTGGATAATTCATGAGGTTCCGAGAACTGTCAGATCTTGCAGAGGAGCAGGGAGGTTATGGTAAGCATTTTTCGAAGTGAAATCTCAGGAGAATTGGACCGTAGGATCTGAACCAACGAGGGCCATTGGATCATCCATGTAAATCGTATCTCGAGGTTTCATGGGTTGAAGATTCGAAACATTTGCATCAAGATTCATGAAATCGTGAAAGGTGAAGTCTCGAAGTAGCGAAGGAATCTGAGTCATTTTCTGGAAGAAGGAAACATGTCACGAGATCACCCGTATCAAGGATTCGGACATCGAAGGTCAGAAAGGGAAGTCTGTCAACTTCGCGAGTGGCAAAGCTGCGAAGAATATCAGGACTGTCCATCTGGGAGTGGATAGGTGGCATATTCACCGACATGGAGGTCAAACCTTTGTTGACCATTTCAAGGTTTCATGAGTTGCAGAACTGAGAGCCCAGCATCCGAATTCATGAAGTCACAAAGTCCAAATTCTGAAAGGCAAGAAGCTCTTTGTGGGACCTACATTGATGACATGTTGAAATTTCACATTTCGGCATATCGGAGGGTAAAAGGTCGAGACTCTTGTCCCAAAAGTTCTAAAGTCGTGAAACCACGAAAGAATCACAACCGTCCATTAGGAGGAGGATAGGTGGTAGAGATATAGGGATATCACGAACTTGGAGGTTCGCAGGGTGAGAGCCCAAAGATTGAGTGCTCCAGGTCGCGAGAGGTGAAATCGCGAGGAGCGAGGATAACCGTCGGATCCAATGATCCAGATTATTTTCGGCACGAAATGAGAGCGGAGATATAATAAATAAATACATAGAGATATTGAATATATTCAATAATATAACATAAATGTATCAGAGATGAAACCATAAACACAGATATACAGTAATACACGATTTCTATTAATCAAAGAAATGTACAAAGACTGTAAAAATACAGAGTGAAAGACTCGCTAGACCATTTCTATTAATCAAAGAAATGTACAAAGATA
This sequence comes from Picea sitchensis, assembly GCA_010110895.2. Lineage (NCBI taxonomy): Eukaryota > Viridiplantae > Streptophyta > Pinopsida > Pinales > Pinaceae > Picea > Picea sitchensis. The sequence goes on from SNQJ01S0095749.1 coordinate 9,207, forward strand.
TCAAATATATTCAATAATATAAAAAAAAAAAAAAACTCGCTAGAATGGTGGCAACTTATCTCCCAGAAGATGCTAAAGCCAATCACATTCACAAGAAGATGATTACAATGAGGTTCTAAAGGCCTTTTACAATAAACTAGAATTCCAAAATTCTAGACATCCAAAACCTAACTCTAAAAAGACGAAGCGCCAAAAGTCATGTGGGCCCCGTTTGGGTAAGTGGGTACATCAACTTCCTGGTCGTAACTTTTGCATACTTCTATTTTAGAAAGTACGTGACAGTTCGTTGGAAAGGTATCATCGAGGAGGATTCATTTTGGGGATCAATTATGTCTTCATCTATAATTGATAACCCGATCCGGAAAAACCTTCATTTAGGCCCTCAAAATGGCCCCGTAAGTTAAAAACCTCGCTAAAATAGTAAATTGCCAAAATTGCCGTAAAATAGTTTTGAGCCAATCGTAAAAGGTGGGTGGCCACCAATATCCACTGATCAGATCCTCCTCGCTAGGGAACCAATGGTCTCCATTGCTGGATTTATCGGGGAGAGGGAAAAGCATTTGTTGGATCTCGATCCTCAAGTGAGTCGCTGTATTGATGGAGACGTCATACTTTGGTTTCCTCGAAGTTCCGCCAGAAGTCAAGAAGTTGAGGGTTACCCAAAAGTTGAGACACATGAGAGGAAGGTGTGCAGAAGGAATTTTTGTTCTTTGATGCAACCTTGTCAATCTGCTTCCGCTGGATAGAAGGTATGGGTGAAATCAGAGGCGGGAGCTGTAAATGTCCTTCCTGCTCCTTTGAACAGATTGCAAAGAAGATGAATTTTGCAATATCAGATACTACCTTTAAGCGGTAATTCTTTTTAGTGGAACAATAGTTGGAACTACCTATGGTATTCTCAGAGATGACCCCCAAAGTAACAATGACACCAAGGTCGAGACTCATAAACGCCATTTATGCCTCCACACATATGGTTACCCAGAACATCATCACATATCTAGTGGGCAACATCACTTAATACCCTCATCCTGGTGAAGCCACCCAATGTTGTATGGTTATGGTGGTGTCATCGACTAGGGTCACGTGGAGGGTTGTTGGATCAGAACCCTATCCCATTTCGCCAAGCATTCGGGTTCAGAGTGTTGAAAGTGAGTTTCTTTTCGATTGTAGAATTTGTGAAGTGCCGAGAGCCAAGGTACGAAGGAAACACATGGCAGAACAAATGCAGGGCCTGTGAAGTAGGCCGATAGACACACGTCACATATTTGGTGGATTCAACACCCCATTGACCTTTCTCATCTCGGGGACTTGGGAGATAAAGGAAACTGTTCGTTTCAACTCCACAAAGTCACGAAAGAAGCAGAACGTGAGGAGAAAATTCAACATTGCTCCTCGGGGTTTCGTAAAAGGGAGGTGCTGTTGTTGGACCTTTGAACTCGTGAAGGCATGAGAGGCGAGAAGTGAAAGAACTTAGCCTATTCGACGGTCACGCAAGGAGGGAACTAACAGAAGAAAGGGCTATACCCATTTCACAATCTCTCGTATCAAGCGGATTGGAAGGAAGAGTCAGGAGTTTCAAATCGCGAACTCATGAGATTGTGAGTTTCAAAAAGGACCTATGGATCAATAAACGAAGATTCTAGTAGGGAATCGAAAGGATTTGGTTCCGGCTCAAGGGAGAGTCCGAACGATCCCTCGGAGAGAAGATCTCAAATCGAGGGTCGATAGGTTCCAAGATCGCATTGGTATCAAAGCTTGACTCGCTTGTATACTTCCATAATGTGAAAAGAGAGAAAGAAAGATTCACCATGCCTTCGAGAAGAAGGGACAGAAAACACCTGATCCTCTGGTGAGGAAAAGGGAAATGCCAAGAAGAAGGGGTGGTGGTAGATCATCCACCCATGGAGAGAGAGATGCATGACCTACACGCCAGAATCGAGGACATGGAGACCTTAAGGTCCTAGCTTGCACATAGGTAGATTAATGTATCGGATGTAATAAAGGTCAATATTAATAAGACCTTTCAATAAAAGAGAATTAGGCGGATGTAAGAAGACCCATTAGAAGCTTCCGGCAGGAAGGATCTTCCTCTAGATGCTTTAGTATAAAGTAGGGAGTCGAGGGTATGAGAACCCTAGCTTGGATATTATTGTATCAGAAGGGCCGCCGATTGAGGCCCCTCAAGAGGCCCCGCGGAACATTGCTATCTCAATCAAGTGCTATTTCTATTCAAATGCTATTTCTGTTGCTATTTCAAATATCATCTCTGTGTATTGTGAAGATTATGGTATTATTTTATCATATTCTCATATTCCCAGCATTCTCAAGCTCGCTCGTGATATTTTATATATCCGGTATCTTGCAAGTGGTAATAGAGCACTTTCCATGCAATTGTGGGTAATTTTTCGGTAGAGACGATTCGATCGCCTTTAAGCTACATAGATCCGTCGTTACGTGCATAAACCGCCGGTTGAGGGATTCATACACCAGAAATACAAGGGTTCTTAAGCGACGCTTGTTACACACCCTTTGTAACCCCCAGTTGAAAATTCTTCGAAAAGTGGTGGTAGCGCATCGATAACACTCGCGGTACCTGACTGCCTAGATTTAAAGCCCCTCCTCAGAGATAAACCTATCAGCCATCGGACCGCTATAGTGTCACCGAGAACAAGACTGGGGAAGATACTCTCTAGTAACTCGGTAGTCGGGTAGTAATATGGGTATGGCCTATCCTCCTTAGTTAGTTCCCCAGATATTAATAGTACCACCGCTGGACCCCGCGACGATATCGTAGATGGCAGTACCGTGGCAAACCCTTGTCCGAACCTTGGAATACCTAACCCTTGGGGACATAAACAACAATAGCAAAATGGGAATTAAAACCGAGATCTATTAACCAAGATCCGTATTCGCTGCTCAAGAAATACTCTAGTTCGGGGACTTAGATTCCAAGATCGGCAAAGATTCTTAGGACCAAAGCATAAACTCCCACAAATGTAAAAAACGGTATAGAAAAAATTTTGACCACATTTGAGACCCATTCCATTAGATCCATCTCTTCACCCTCATCACTTTCCCCATATCATTTTTCTCTGTACTTTGACCTACCGCACTCTTCGCCTTCACCCATTTTTACCATTTTTTGAGACCCATTCCATTAAATTCATCTCTTCACCCTCATCACTCTCCTCCCATCATTTTTCTGCGAAAATTTCTAACCCCAATCAAGACTCCTTTCGGGCTTCAATTCGCCATCATGGCCCAATCAACTAAGAAATAGAGTTCCGCCTAACACCCCTCAAGTAGAAATATGGTTTACTTTGAGACCCAACAAGAAGTGCAACAACTCGCTGCTACTATTGCCTCCCCCGATGCCTCCATGAATGCCTCCGGCCTGCATAAATTGCGGAAGTTCCGTGAATATGGAAGTCAAAATGTTAACTTAACTGCTGCTGTAGCACTGCACTTCAAACTCAAAATTCCTCCTCATGACCTTTGAGGATGCACCTAAAAAAGACCGAAGGTGAAACTTCTTCCCATTCTTTCAACCACATCACTTTCAAAGGACATACTCCGAGGGTGGATGTAACTAAATTTGATGGCTCGACTCCCACCGGTTGGGTCACAAATGGAACATTATTTCTCTACAACATTACCGATGACTTACAAACCGTGCATGAGGTTTCCATCTAGATCAAGAACGCCGCAATGGTGGCAATGGAGAAAAACTTCCTCACAAGGATATATTGCTTGGACCCAATTTTTATGCCGGAAGCTTTATGAACGCTGACACTCTATAATTAAACCATTTGGTCGCTTTGACAAAATTGAAGCAATCAGCACAGTAGAAGACTTCATAGTCAGTTGCATTTGAGCGTCTCGCTTTTCTAACAGAGGGCATGACCGATGCCTCTCTTTCAAGCGAAAAGCTTTTATCGGCCTCAAGGAGGAGTGTTAGCCCATGTCCTCATGTAGTATTCTAATCTAATGCACTTCTGTGGAGGCTACCAAAAGCCAAAGAAGCACAACAAATTGTTTCATCTCAAACCGTAGTTTCTTTTTCCTAATGCTCTAAACCAAGCAGAACCCCACTACTCCCTCCCCTCCCCTTAAAAATCCAAAAATTGACCCGGCCACAAATGGCTCAACAACAACTCAAAGGCCTCTCTCATGAATCATGGATGACAAGTATTTTCTTGGGCACAAGTGTAGGGAACAAAAGTTTTTTATGGCCCTCTCTGAGGATACCAAGAAGACGATGATGACACTGCTCCCAGGTCACCGTGAACTTCGACATAAACCCTCCACCCTCCTAAGAACCCATCATTTCCTCAATGCCCCACTGCTTCTTCCCCCAAACTCTCAAGCTAATCGGGTTATATCAAGCACCTAGTTGTCATCATCTTGGTTGATAGTGGCAAGACCCACAACTTTATTCATCGCCATGACGCTTCAAGAAACCCACCGCTATATCCATACCGTTAATAATTTCAAATCATGATTAAGCAATGGGGGCTCTATCAAATGTGGAGGGCGTCATGGAAAATGTGTGTCTCCAAATAGGTGACTACAACCTCAAATCACATATGTTTGCTATTGACATGGAGGTTATGACAGGTGTTGGGTGCCGAATGGCTCAACCTTTGGGTCCCCATTCTCATGGACTTCTAGAACTTAACTTACGTAATTTGACCAAGGCGGCCACACACATAAATTTCAAGGCATCACCGCTGGTTCTCCTGAAATCACCGGGCCTCATCGCGATGGAGAAATTACTCTCAAAAGTCCATTCGTGTCATAGCCCAACTCCATGCCATTCAAGCCACAGAGATCCCACCCGTTCTAAGACCTCCAAGCCCTCTTGACTAAACATCAAACGCCTTCCACTCCCAAGGACTTCCTCCTTCCGGCATGGCCCATGATCATCTCCACATTCCCCTTGTCCCAGAAGCCTTCCCCCCAACATACTTCATATATCGCCACCCCTTGCCCAGAAAAATGAAAATGAAAGATGGTCCAGAACTCCCCATCACGGGTCATCCGTCCTAGTTCGAGTCCTTACTCCTCTCCGATTTTCATGGTACCGGCGAAAGAAGGTTCATGAATGTGTCCTGAATTCCGTGTTCTCAATAAACTCACCATCAAAGATAAATTTCCCATCCCTGGGCCATTGATGACCTCCTCGATGAACCGGTGGTGCCCAATTTTTCACCAAACTTGACCTTCGCTATCACCAGATCCGTAAGGCAAGAGGATGACATTCCATGACGGGTCTTTCGTGACTCATGAGGGCCACTACGAAGTTTTGGTCATGCCCTTTGGTTGTGTAACTTCCATCTTTTTCAGAAATCTCATGAACCATGTCTTCATTCCCTTTCTTCATTATTTTGTCCTAGTTTTCTTTGATGATATCCCTCATATAGTAAGACATGGAAACACCATCCGACCTTAAGGGATCAAGTTCTCCTCACCATCTACTCATTAATTCTTCAAACAACCCAAATGTGCTTTGGTGCGTCCAAAGTTGAATACTTGTGTCATCCGTAAGGATGGCGTCATGGTGGACCCGAAAAGATTGAAGCTGGATGCAAGATTGGTCGCACTCTAAGACTCTCAAAAGTCTGCATGGATTTTTGGGCCCACCTGGTATTACCGCAGTTCACAAGAACTATGGAAAGATTGCAGCACCGCCTACCTTACCTCCTTAAAAAGAACTCTTCAATTGGACCCCAGCAACGGCCCAAGCTTTTCAAACTTTGAAGATGGCCATTTGCACCACTCCGGTTCTGGCCCCTCCTAATTTCACAAAGACATTTGTGTTGGAATGTTGGTTCCGTAATCGCCCTTATGCAAGAGGGTCGACTCTTTGGCCTTTACGAGCAAACAACTCATTCAAAAGAATCGGGCAAACCTATCTATGAAAAAGAAATACTGTTGGTAATTCTCGCATGCGCTTGAATTATGGCATCCTTTATCTCTGGGAACGATTCCAAATTAAGACGTATTCATCAAAGTCTCAACACTCTTCGAACAACGATTTCCTCCCAGGAGCAACAAAATGGGTCACTTCAAGCTCTTTGGCTGCGATTATTAGATCATTTACAAGAAGGCAAAGACAATGTAGTATGGATAACTGCCCCGAAATTTGAAGATGAAGGATCCCTCTTTCTCTTTCCTTCATTGTACCGGACACGCGAAGTCGCACCGTGAATGGGATGCAGACCCCAAAAGTTCGTGATCTAATTCAACAACTACGCTGTAATTCAAGGCTAGTGCTCCCCCAGGGTAATTTTGTCTCTAGGATGAGCTTCGATAAAGGTCGCTTGTATTTATGTAAAACAATCCAAGCTCAAATCCACGTAACTTCCTCTGAGTTCCATGCTACACCCACAACAGGCACTCGTGGTTCACCAAACATATGACAGAAAGTTGGGGAACGTTCCCTTTTCTTGGATGGTATGAAACAGACATCCGTAAGTTTGTATCGAATGAGATTTGACAACTTAACAAGGGAGAAAATACCAAATCTCCGTGCACACCAACCGCCATAATTCCCCGTGATATTTGGAAGGGATATATCTATGGATTTTATACAGGCTTACCAAAATCGGGAATAAATCGCTGATAATGGTGGTGGTGGATCGACCTTCCGGGCATAAAGTTCATTTTGTGTTTCAACACTCATTTACTGCATCCACGTTGGCCCAAGTTTTCATGGATCGCCTCGCGCTTCATGGCATGCCAAACTCTATTGTTTCGACGAGACCCAACGCTCACAAGCAATTTTGGCAAGAATTGCTTAAGCTACAAGGGCACACAATTGCATCTCAAATACCTATCATCCCTTTAATACATGGTCGTCTGTAAGTCACAACAGTGCTTGAACCTATCCAGGTGCTTTGCATCAAAACAACACCATGGCCTACTGGTTACCCCTCGGACGGTGGTACAACACTACATATCATACAAACACTCGCATGACTCATTTTGAAGCAAAGCAGGCGGACGTGGCTTCAATCGCCGCCTTTCTCATAATTTCTACTGGTACTGGTTGTCCAGTAAATGAATTTTTCAAACACTTTACAACCGGAGATATCCCGTAATCTTTAAAGAGAATTTGGTCATGGCCCGTAATTGCATCGAAGCAAAGAAGCGCATCAAGGTCGCTTCAACTAATTCCAGAAGGGATCGTGTTTCCTTCAAGGCTACAACCATAAGCAACTTCCCCGGCAATGAAAGCAATGTCGGTTAGCCCCAAATTTTGGCCTCTAAAGTTTAGTGGGACAAGTTATATCGCTTAGATCCGCCTACCGAAGCTACATCCCCGCTTTTCATGTTTCCCGCTGAAGAAGGATTGAACCAAAGCTAACTTCAAACCAACCTTCCAGAGTTAGTCAAGAAGGATCCATTTCATACAACCGTAGCGCTTTGGGATCTCCAGAGGGAGCATCGGCCTCGCTACGAGAACCATCAAGGAAGTGCTCAGACAGTGGAAAGATATGACTCCAAATAGATGTTAATTTTGGGAACCGCCACCACCATTCCGGCAGCTAGCTTCACATCCAAGCCCTTGAGGACAAGCAATGCTTTTATATGACATGTTAAGTTCCTAACCCGCACATGGGTAGACTAATGTATTCGGATGTAATAAAGGTCAATATTAATAAGACCTTCAATAAAAGAGAATTATTAGGTGGATGTAAGAATATTCCATAAGAAGACCTAATAGAAGCTTCCGCTTCTAGAAGGATCTTCCTCTAGATGCTTCTTTTTAGTATAAATAGGAGTCGAGGGTATGAGAACCCTAGATTGGATATTATTGTAACAGAGCGTTGCTCGATTGGAGGTTGCCCCCTCAAAGAGGCCTGTGAACATTGCTATCTGAATCAAGTGCTATTTCTGTTCAAGAGCTATTTCTATTGCTATTTTGTATATCATTTCTGTGTATTGTGAAGATTATGCTGGATATTTTACTGTTATTCTGTTATTCCTAGCATTTCGTTTCTGTTCTGCATATTTTATATATCTGGTATCTTGCAGAGACAACACAGAGGTGCACAACCGGTGTTGGGGATCTTAGTGATTCTGAAAGAAAAAATGAGGTTGAACATGAAGGAGAAGAGGTCACAACAGAAGATGCAACAAATGAACGCCTGATTAGGGCTATTACAAGAATGGGTGCTAAGGCGAAAATGGATATTCCAGTATATGAGGGAAACCTAGATGGTGAAGAACTTCTAGACTGGATTAGAGCTCTGGACACATATTTTGACTATGAAGATGTCGAGGAGGACAAAAAGGTCAAACATGTTGTCACAAGATTGAAAGGACATGCGGCATTGTGGTGGGATGAGCTACAAGCTGACAGACGCTACAAAGGCAAGAAAAAGATCAAGAGTTGGGATAGGATGATCGCAAATATGAAGGCGAAATTCATTCCCAGGGATTACCAAATTACTCTATTTCGAAGAATGCAGAATTTGAGACAGAAACTGATGACAGTAAAGGAGTATACTGAAGAATTATATAGGCTGAACATCAGGGTAGGTCATCATGAAAGTGATGATGAAAAAGTTGTTAGGTACATGAATGGTCTAAGATACAACATTCGGGATGAGATGAGCATGATGGCCATTCTAACGGTGGAAGATGCTTATCAGATGTCTCTAAAAGATGAAGAGAAGATGAGCCTAAAATAGGTTCAAATAGGCCGAGGCAGAAGTCATCCCAGAGGCAAATCAGTTTCCCAAGATAGAAATCAAAAACCCAAGGAAGAGTGGAAGAAACCTCAGACTCAAACTGAGAGAGGTGGAAGTTCACAAAGAGGGTAGCATACCGAACAGAGAGGTCAGTATGTTGATGGAAACATTTTTCCTCGTACCAGAGGTAGAGGAAGAGGAAGAGGTGGAGTGGTGAAATGCTTCACATGTGGAAAGAATGGACACAAGTCTTATGAATGTCCAGACAAAAAGAAAGAAGGTGGTGAAACTCACATAGCCGAAGAACAGAGATGGAATGTTGAGGTAGAATATGCTGAAGGTAGAAGATCGTTGACGATGCGAAAAGTTCTCTTAACGCTAGAGAAAGAGGTGGAGAGCTCAGTGCAAAGGAATAGTCTTTTTCTGACTGCTTGCAAAACCAAGGACAAGGTATGCAAAGTCATTGTGGATAGTGGTAGCACAGATAATCTCATTTCTATAGAGATGGTATAAAAACTGGAGCTGGAAACGATTGAACATCCAAGCCCATACAGAGTTTCATGGCTACAAAAAGGACATCGGGTAAATGTCACTAAACAATGTTTAGTTGAGTTTAAAATAGGAGGGTATAAAGATGAAATACTCTATGATATTATTCCCATGGACGTTTGTCATCTATTTTTGGGTAGACCATGGCAATATGATAGAAATGTGATTCATGATGGGAGGAAGAATGCATACACCCTAGAGAAGAATGGGAGAACTCACATGTTGCTTCTAATCAAAGACAAGGAAGTAAAACCTGAAGTAAGCAACACTGTACTTCTCATGAGTGGGAAGGAACTTCTTACAGAGGTTAAGAAGAAAGAGGAACCACAATTCATTGTGGTCAGGAAACCTAAAATTGTTTTAACCAGTACAAGGGTAGATGATTTACCAGAGGAGGTTCAAAAACTGTTGGAAGAGTTTGTTGACATAGTAGTGGATGAACTACTCGTTCGCTGCCACTGATCAGAAGTGTGAGTCATCATATTGATCTCATACCTGGAACTAGTTTACCAAACAAAGAAGCGTACAGATTGATGCCGCAGGAGAATGAAGAAGTCAAAAGACAGGTCTAGGATTTAATGGACAAAGGGTTGGTTAGAGAAAGCTTGAGTCCATGTGTTGTTCCAATAGTGCTCAGTCCGAAGAAAGACGAAGGCTAGAGGATGTGTACTGACTTGAGGGAAATCAATGAGATAACCGTCAGGTACAGATTTCCATTTCCAAGGATGGATGATTTGATGGATTGCTTGAGTGGAGCCAAATATTTTTCAAAGATTGACTTGAAAAGTGGTTATCACCAAATTCGTATGAGAGAAGGGGATGAATGGAAGACAGTGTTCAAGACTAACGAAGGGTTGTATGAAAGGCTTGTTATGCCATTTGTCTTAATGAACATGCCAAGTACCTTCATGATATTGATGAATGAAGTCCTAAAGGATTTCATCGGAAAATTTGTCATTGTGTATCTTGATGACATACTGATTTTCAGTGAAACAGAGGCAGAGCATCTGAAACATTTGGCCACAGTGATGAAGAGGATACAACAAGAGAAGCTGCTGATAAACATGAAGAAATCCTCATTCATGAAGACAGAGATCATTTATTTAGGGTTTGTTATTTCTACAGATAAATTGAGGATGGATCCAGATAAGGTGGAGGTAATTAAGAATTGGCCATCATCGAAGAGTATATTTGAGGTGAGAAGTTTTCATGGATTGGCTAGTTTCTACCGAAATTTCATCAGGAATTTCAGTGGAATTAGTGCAATGATGATGGACACAGTGAAGAAGAGACACAAGTCTTTTCACTGGACAGAAGAGGCTGAGAAAAGCTTCAATTTGTTGAAGAAGAAAATCATAGAACAACTAATTTTGGTATTGTCGGATTTCAAAAAGACATTTCAAGTAAAATGTGATGCAATTGGATTTGTAATAGGGGCAGTCTTGAGCCAAGAAGACAGACTGATAGCATACTTCAATGAGAAGCTGAATGAAGCAAAAGTGAAGTACTCCACATATGACAAGGAGTTCTATGCTATTATTCAGGCATTGAAGAAATGGAAGCATTACTTAATCCCGAAGGAGTTTGTCTTATACAGTGACAATCATGATTTGCAATTTGTGACTCAATAGAAGAAGTTGAATCAAAGACATGTAAAATGGGTTGAATACATGAAGAAATTTACTTTTGTAATTAAGCATATTTATGGAACTACTAACAAAGTTGTTGATGCTTTGAGCAGGAAATGTTTGTTGTTGTAAGAGTTCAAAATCAAAACACTATGTTTTGAGGATCTCAGGGACATTTACAGAGATGATCCAGATTTTAAGGAGGCGTATGAGGCAACTGAGAAACCAATTCTCAGGGACAGAAGCCAGTGGACAGAGTACATGATCTATGATGGATTGCTATTCAGGGGTAATCAACTTTGTATTCAAAAATGCTCCATGAGGGAGAATTTGTTGAAGGAGAAACATAGTGGAGGATTGGTCGGGCATTTCGGTCATGACAAGACATTCTCAAAGCTAAATGAGTCATATTTTTGTCCAGGAATGAAAGTAGACATCAAGATATTCATGGATAGATGCAGAATTTGTCAGCATTCAAAAGGGAAGAGGCAGAATGCATTCTTTTATCAATCGTTACCCATACTTGAAAGGCTGTGGGATGCAGTTAGCATGGACTTAATATTGGGGTTGTCAAGAACAAAAAGAGGATTTGACTCAATCTTTGTAGTGGTAGACAGATTTTCTAAGATGGCACACTTCATACCGTGTCAGAAAACCAGTGAAACAACTCACATTGCGAATCTGTTTTTCAAATAAGTCATTCGACTTCACGACTTACCAAGGAGCATAGTTTCGAATCGAGACACCAAGTTCATGGGACACTTCTAGAGGACCTTATGGAAAAATCTGGGAACAAAATTGTCGTTCAGTTCATCTTATCATCCTCAGAAGGATGGATGGATATAAGTTGTGAACAAAAGTTTGGGAGACTTTCTAAGGAACTTGGTGACAGAACACCACACTCAGTGGGACAATATTTTGCCACAGGCGAAATTTTCTTACAATGGTGCAGTCAAGAGGAGGACAGGGCAGAGTCCATTCCAGATTGTTTATGGGATGTAGCCAAGAGGAGTTTTGGAATTGAGAGATTCATAACAGAATGCAACTAGGAGTGCTAGTGCAGAGGATTTCACAAAAGAGATGAAGGAACTTCACAGCCAGGTGAATAAGCGATTGCAGAACTTGAGCCAAGAGTATAAGTGCAGAGAAGATCAACATAGGAGATAACTTCAATTTGAGGTTGGTGATTTGATTTTGGCACATTTGAGAAAGGAAAGATTCCCGAAGGGGACATATAAAAAACTGACAATGAATAAGATTGGACCATGTAAGGTCTTGAAGAAATTTGGGGCAAATGCTTATGATATTGAATTACCCGATGGGATCGGAATTTCTCCGATATTCAATGTCTCAGATTTGTACCCTTACAAATATGAGGAAGCAGGAACAAGTGATGAACAACTAGAGGTTCAGTGGACTAAACAGATGCCAGTTGCAAAGAAGCCACAGATGGAAAGCATACTGGACAAAAGAGTTAGCAAAAGGAACAGGCAAAAGGAATACTTTGAATACTTGGTCAAGTGGAAGGGACATCCAATTGAAGATGCCAGCTGGGAAAATGAAGCAGAGATTCAAAATCATGGACATACCGTGCGAGATCTCATGGACAGGAGCCTATGAAAATTTTCAAGCGAGGGAGTATGATGCAGGAGCATTTCCAACATCAAGCGAGCGTGGGGCAATGCCAACACATTTTGGCATGTGATAAATTGTTTGAAATCTTTTGAAGTTGGATGCACCGAACTTAAATGTAATAGTTAAGGAGAGGCGTACTCCCTGATTTGTAATCAGACCTTGAGCGTCCCGCTCTCATCTGAAGGACTAAGAGGCATTTATGTTAGCTAATGTAAGTAGGTAGCTTTGAGTTCTCAGATTACACAGTTTTAGGAGTTGGAGGGAAAATGGATATAGACACCCTCATTGTATAGTTGTAACAAAATTATGATTATGAGAAGAGAGCATAGGAGAAGAAGAAGCAGAAAAACTGTGTAGAAGAATCCATGTACAGAAGTTCTGAGATTAGTATATGAAGCTTGATTCAGAATCAGGGCGTTCAAATACTGTCTGTGTATGCATGACTGAATGTTATGCTCTTGATTGTTTACTCTCTGTTATGCATTTTCTTTGATGCGTGAATGTACGATTTCATCTTAAATGTTTGAAATATGAATAGAGGGAGAGTAAGGAATGAGTTTCAATTGTTTCTCTGTCTGAGCAAGAGTTTTCTTGCAAGGAGTGCAGTGAAATTGTCTGCAAGGTGTGCATTGACAGAAGTCAGAGTTCATCTCTGCAAGCTCAGGAGAGATAACACTGTTCTCATTCTTGCAGAAGTACAAGATAAGCACAGGATCCATGCAAGGTGTGCGCAGGCCGAGAAGAGTCTCAGAATTCGCAACCTAAGGGAGTTGTTGAAAAGAATGTTGTTGCAGAGAGTGCACAGAGTCGAAGGATTCAATACTTGGAAGTATTGAAAAGTTGTCGTAAGGAGTGCGTGCAGGAGTCTTCTTGAAGACTCAAGTTGTCGAATAAAGGCTTAGGAAGTTTAGTGCCTTGAAGTATTGGGAGAAGGCACAGTGATATCGTTTCGCGGGTGGACAAGTTTTGCGAAAGAAGACTTTGTTCATTTTGCAAGAATCGTCAAGGAGGAATTGAACGATGGAAGTTCTCCATGGAGAATTCACGAGGTTCCAAGAACTGTCAGATCTTGTAGAGGAGCAGGGAGGTTATGGTAAGAATTTTTCGAAGTGAAATATCGAGAGAATCGGATCGTAGGATCTGAACCAATGAGGGTCGTTGGATCATCCACGCAAATTGCATCTCAAGGTTTCGTGGGTTGAAGAGTTGAAACTTTTGCATCAAGATACATGAAATCGTGAAAGGTGAAGTCCTGAAGTAGCGAAGGAATCTGAGATGTTCGCTGGAAGAAGGACACATGTCACGAGATCACTTGTATTGGGGATTCAGACATCGAAGGTCAGAAAGGGAAGTCTGTCAACTTCGCGAGTGGTGAAGCTACGAAGAAAATCAAGACCGTCCATCTGGGAGTGGACAGGTGGAATATTCTTCGACATGGAGGTCAAACCTTTATTGACCATTTTAGTTTGTCATGATTCAGAGAACCAAGAGCACAGCATCCGGATTCGTGAAGTCACAAAGTCCAAAATTCAGAAAGGCAGGAAGTTCCTTGTGGGACCTGCCTTGATGACGTGTCAAAATTTTGCATTTCGGCATATCGGAGGGTAAGAGGTCGAGACTCTTGTCCCAAAAGTTTTGAAGTCGTGAAACTACGAGAAAATCATAGCTATCAATTAGGAGGAGGACAGGTGGTAGAGATCTAGGGATCTCTTGAACTCGGAGGTTCGCCGGGTGAGAGCCCAAAGATTGAGTGCTCCATGTTGTGAGAGGAGAAATCGCGAGGAGCGAGGATAGCCATCAAATCCAAGGTCACGGGAGGGTTGTTGGATCAGGAACCCCATCGCATTTCACGTATTCAAGGATTCAAAATTTGAAAGGAGTTGGTTTCGATTGTAGAAGTCGTGAAGTGCCAAGAGCTGAGGCATGGAGGAAACACGTGGAAGAACCGCAAGGTGGACCCGGGAAGTAGGTCGGCAGACACACGTCACACATTTGGAGGAGTCAACACCCCGTTGACCTTTCATGTCTTGGGGACTCGGGGGATAAGGGAATTAAAGTTCGAGCCTTTGACTCATGAAGTCGCAAGTAGCGAGAATGAGAGGAGAAAATTCAACCTCACCTCTCGGGGGTTCGGGAAAGAAAGGTGCCAAGGTTGGACCTTTGAACTCGTGAATGCGTGAGAGGAAAGAAGTGCTAGTGCTTAGCCTAGCCAATGGTCATGCAAATAGGGCGTTGACGGATGAAAGGGCTATACCCATTTCACGATCTCAGGTATCGCGGATTTGAGAAGGAAGAGTCAGGAGTCACGACTCACGAACTCGTGAGATTGCGAGTTGTAAAAAGGACCTATGGATCAATAAATTGCAGATTCTAGTAGAGAATCGAAGGAGCTTCTTTGGCTCAAGGGAGAGTTCAAATGATCCTGAGAGTGGATCTCATCCCGAGGGCCGATAGGTCTGTGTCAATCTGCATTATTATCCTCACTGATTTTTTTAATTCTTTTTGTAATTAAGCCATTGTTTCGAGCATTTTATATAGCTTTTTGTCGTCACCTTTGGTGACCCTCTTGGAAAACGCAACCCATGTCGCCCTTGGTTGGGGAATTCTTTATCACCTACTCCTATTGACATCATCCATAAACTTTGAGTATCCCACAGGCCACATACCTCTTCTCTCTGAGTTTGTTCACTTTGTCCCACCTCTGGCACAACTTATCCCACGTCTCATTGTCCCCCTGAAACTCGACCTATTTGAACGGTTGTGGCCACTTATACTTCGCATATATCCCCAACCAAGGGTAGTTTTGAGTCTCCATGCATCTTGACTTCATCCATGTACCTTCTCAATTCCTAACCTCACCTAGCGGATTTCACGAAGCCCTTTTCTTCTTGGAGTCACGTCTCCCTTTTTGTCGACATCAACACAGTTTCCAGAAGCGCAATAGTATCTTGACTCTCATTACCTTTACAATGAGGATTCTTAGATGGAACAGGGAGAACCATCATTGCTCTCTGTTTTCATTGACCCCCATAACATTTGACTTCAACACTTTCTCATGTTACAGTGGGTCCTACTTTACAACTATTGTTGTTGTGTTTTATATTTTCTGAAGACCTCTAAACTTTGTTGGGCTATCAATGCCCACAGAATCCATGATACTTCTTACAGGTATCATTTCCTACTATTCATAGTATTGTTCCTCATCATAATTGTCCTCTTCCTTTATCAAAACTACCCCCGAGGGAATTTAATTTGTCTACATCAACACACAGTTTCAGTTACTGTACAACACCCTTTTTTGAGTTACATGACACAAGCATGGAGCATGCCTGCCTCGTTTGTACACAATTTATTTTCCACACCTTGTGAAAGGTTGGGTCCTACAGGTTCCCTTCTCCCTCCAATGGGTCACTCTTGATGCTCTCACTATCGCACTTTCTTACAATGGTACTCTCAGTAGAAGAAACATTGATGAATTTTGCCTATCTGTATGCTCCTAACCTCATCCATCAGGGGACATCTATTATCACTGAAATTTCATCCACAAATGGTTACAAGAATCCATCATCTTCAGACAACTATTAGTTCACCTATGGACCAAAATTACCAAAAAAACATTTCCAAAAGGTCCAAAACTATCCAACCAGTTATCAAATCAAGATGCACTATGACTATACAGGGTGTGCGTGCACATGCACCATCAAGAAACGTAGGAAAAGCACACATGTGCACGATGCACGACTGTGGACACTAAAAGTCGTACACACTTGAGAATGACGCATTTATGATATTGGTCAGCCTCCTAGCCACTTCTGGTTCAGCTTCCAAGTCAATTTGACATCCAAATCTCAGCTAGATCCGACTGGGTGTCTGGTCAAAGACCTAAAGGTTCCCTAAACAACCCCTTTTCACACTAAAATCTGGTTTCACAATACCTCAAAGTGGTGCTATAAAACAAGGCCATGGGTTCACTACATCTTCAAGGAATTCATTTGCAAGGTTATGTTGTTGCTATTCTCTTGGGGAAACCTCTTTTCTCATCAAGAGAATACTAGCACCATTCCATTTGGGCAATCCACATCACCTTTTGAGTGGGTTATCTTGGGATGCTTTCACAATTTCTTTCAAGTTTTCAAGTTGTAAGAAGAGCTCAATCTTGGGGGTCTAAGAGCCCTCCCTTGGAAGAAGAAGGGACCCAAAGTCCCCTTTCTCTTTGGTGTTTTCTTTTCACTAATACAATCCTTTCCATTGGTGACATGAGTCTTGTTTGTTTCTTGTTCTTATGTCCTTATGCACAATAGTTTGATATTTTTTTCCCTTCCTAGTGTAAGTCTTAGCTTAGTCTTTTGTGTTTATTCTTCTAACCCTTTTCTTTACTGCTAGCTTGCTTAGCTAACCCAACTAAGCTTGTAAGCACCTCTTTTTTTCTCATTTAGGTGACAAAAGAGGCACAACAATAATTTCAAAAACCATACCACACAGAAAAGGGTCACGTATCGACAAATAAAAAGGCATATTAAGAAAAATAAAAGTTTGACACCCGTGCCATGTCAACAAGGAGAAAGGGGTACTAAGGAAACAAAGAGGTAAAAATCTATTCCAACTTAGAAAGGGTAATGCATCACCTAAGAGAAATGGATAATAAGGAAAAGATAATTCAACACCTATGCCACGTCATAATTCCACAATACTTTCCACCTCAACAAAGATGCCACATAGAAAATCATGCATTAGCCTCAAAAGAAAATTCCACACAAAAAAGGGTGACAGGTCAACAAAGATAAAGGGGTAGTAACAGAAATAAAAATTTTACACCTGTGCCATGTCAACAAGGATAAAGGGGTACTAGGAAAACGAAGAGGCCCAAAGATATGAGAACTCAGCAAGGGTGACACGTCACCTAAGAGAAAGGGGTACTAAGGAAAAGATAATTTCAACACCTATTACACATCAAAATGCCACATCAGTATGCACATAAACAAAGATGCAACATAGGTAAAATAATACAATAGTCTCAAAAAACAAATTCCACACAAAAAAGAGTGACACATCAACAAAGATAAAGGGGTAATAACAAAAAAAAAATTAGACACCTATGCCATGTCAATAAGAAGAAAGAGGTACTAGGAAAATGAAGAGTTTGAACTTATGCCAAATCAACAAGGTTGACACATCAGCTAAGAGAAAGGGTTTCTAAGGAAAAGAGAAATTAAACACTTATGCCATATCAAAATGCCACATAAGTAGCCATGTCAACAAATATGCCACATAGGAAAACTCGTGCATTAGTCTCCAAAAACAATGCCACGGGAAAAATGGTTACATGTTAAAAAATTTCAAAAATAAAAGTTTGACACATGTGCCATGTCAACAATAATAAAGGGGTATTAGGAAAATGAATAGGTTGAACCTATGCCAACTTATTAAGGGTGACACGTTAGCTAAGAGAAAGGGGTACTAAGGAAAAAATAAGTTTAACACCTATGCCACAAAAAAAAGGTTGATACGTCAAAAAAGATAAAGGGATACTAAGAAAAATAAAAGTTTGAGAACCGTTCCATGTCACTAAGGAGAAAGGGGTACTAGGAAAATGTAGAGGAAAAACCAATTCCAACTCATAAAGGGTGACATATCATCTAAGATCAAGGGGTACTAAGGAAAATATATGTTTAACACCTATGCCAAACAAGAAAGGGTGACACATCAACAAAGATAAATGGGTGCTAAAAAAATAAAAATTTGACACCCATGTAATGTCAACAAGGAGAAAGAGGTACTTATAAACTGAAGAGGTAAAAATCTATGCCAACAAAGCAAGGGTGACACGTCTTGTAATATCAAAGGGTACTAAGGAAAAGAAAAGTTCAACACCTGTGCCACACAAAAAAGGGTGACACATCAACAAAGATAAAGGGGTACTAAGAAAAACAAATATCACACCCATTCCATGTTAACAAGGAGAAATGGGTGCTAAGAAAATAAAGAGTTTGAAAGATATGCGAACTCAGAAAGGGTGAAACATCCTCTAAGAGAAAGGGGTACTAAGGAAAAGAGAATTTAAAAAAATATGGCACATAAAAATTCTATATCATTAGTGGCGTTCACAAAAATGTGAAATAGGAAAAATCGTGCATTAGTCTTAAAAAATGGGTAGTAACAAAAATAAAATTGTGATACCTGTGCAATGTAAAGAAGGAGAAAGGGGTACTAGGAAAATGAAGAGGTAGAACCTATGAAACATCAGTAGGAGTGACTCATCATCTAATATAAATAGGTACTAAGGAAAAGGGAAGTTCAACACTTATGCAACATCAGAATGCCACATCAACAACCACATTAGCAAATATGAAACATAGTAAAAATGGTGCATTAGTATCAAAAAGAAAATGCCACATAGAAAAGGGTGACACATCAACAAAGATAAAAGGTTAATAACAAAAATAAAAGTTTGACACCCATGCCATGTCAACAAGGAGAAAATGGTACTAGGAAAATGAATTGGTTGTGTTATCACCATAACAATATTGTATGGACTGCAAATTTTAGATTTAGCAGAGGACTAAATCAGTGTAGAGATACAGCATGATTTAGAGGACTGGGCTACATCTGGAGGAAAAGGGAAAATATAGAAGAGGTGCAAAAGGTGGGGCTTGGCAGACCAAATATCTTGAAGAGGCCCAAATCAATGGCCAACATCCATATATTTATTATTAATTGATTAATTAACACATTTAAGGATTGGGTAAAGAATTAAAGGCTTAATAACTTTAAATTATTTATTATAAAACTTTATGTATGACAGGGGATAGGGTATTGAATGGAGGGATAAGGTAGTAAATGGAGGGATAAGGTGGGTGGCATTAAATGAAGGAGGAGGCGGTGAATGGGGAAGGATATGAGGGGACAGAGGCCTTCGAGAGATGGATTATGAAATTTTGGGACAGGAAGCATTATTGGGAGAGAAGGACTGTATTTTTCTGTCGATGATATTGTTCTAGTTTCGGAGTTTGGGTGGACTATTACAGGGGTGCACTAGGTTCCTGGGATTTTTGGTCTTAGGGGCCAGGAATCCTCACGGAATCCTGGAGCTAGGGAGCCAGACAGGCTCTGTTCCTAGCTGGTAGGGAGGAAAGATTCAGTTTTGAGCAGAGTTCGGGTAGAGCAGCGGAGAAGACAACTAGAGATTTTGGAATTAGCATTAGACAGAGGTATGAATTTCATGAATTTTTTGTGTTATGTGGTTGATAATTAAATTTACTTTCATGTTGTTAATCAATTTAATTTATGTTGAATAATAAATGATTACACGTTGATGACATAATTGTACAGGATATAATTTCTTCATTATTTAATTTTAGCTTGTATTTTTATAAGGCTCTATGGGGATAGAGGCCTTACACATGGTATCAAAGCCCAATTTCAAAGCTGAAACCTAGGGCTTGACCACCCACATAATTTTGTAGATTGTTCTCTAAAAATAGATCCTAATCTACAACTCAGAAACCTTTTATTTATAGGTCATAAACCCTATGAAGACTCCCATGTTCCAACCACCTTTACTAATCCTACTAATCCTCACCTGCACAAAGGAAGGATTAACCAGAATTAGCTTCAGAAATATTTTATTTTAAACCAAAAATTATGAAAGGTATATAAAAAATAGTTATATTCAACAATATTTTATTATAAACAAAAGATTAGGAAAGTATATATACTAGTTTCCTTATATAGAGGATTATATATACACAATAACGAAAATAAATAAATATATAAAAATTTACTCTGAAACTACCTTGGAATCATTCACAGACCAAAACAAAATCATGCTTTACGTAAGGAAAATTTAACCTTATATAATATATTTCGAACATAAATATATTGGCCTATGCAGGTCTTGAACATTCGCCCAACTCACTCACCAGGCCACATTCGCTTAGCTCACATTCTCATGCCCAGCTCACATTCTCACATAGCTTATTAGCTCACATTCTCATGCTCAACCCACATTTCCTACCTCTTACTGCACGAAGTATTTCTCTAATCTAACTCTTCAGAAAGAAGAAAAAGTAAATCCCAACAACCACCTGGGTAGGTTACTTATTTATGCATGAATCACAGACATCCATCATATACGATGTGACTCAATCTGAATGTGATTTCATTTCAAGAAGGAGAAGGCTGCTGAACACCTTCCCCATCTTGGGTCTGAAAGGAAACTCAAATTGATATTTTTGGTTTCTTCACGAGACCAAGCACCACGAAGACGAAGGGAGAAATTTATTGTATTTAGGTGTAACAGAGTGCATTAATGGAATAAAAAAATAAAAAAATATTGGCATACAACCAATCTCTATTTAGGCACATCAGAGTGGAGATCAAAATCTAGAAACAACACACAAGCAACCAAGTCATTAAACACCAAAACCAACACTGAGCGCCAAGCTTGATACCGTTCTATATCTCATCAGAGTGTAACAGAGTGCATTAATGGAATACAAAAATTAAAAAAATATTGGCATATAGCCAATCTTTATTTAGGCACATGAGAGTGGAGATCAAAGTCTAGAAATAGCACGCAAGAAACCAAGTCATTAGATACCAAAGCCATGCACTAGCGCGAAGCCAATACCTTTCTGCATGTCTCATACAATGAAGAGGTAATCTCTATATTATCATACAATGAAGAGTCGGGTTGAGAGCCAAATCACAACAACACAATACAACAATGTAAAATCCAAGTCTTAAGCACCAAGTGTCAAGCATCAAAGCTGAGTACTGAGTCACATGGAATTTGACCCAGGAGGCAGAAGGAGACAACAAGGAGCAGGTTAACTTTCTCTACGTGTTCAACTCTGTTTCATTCTGAAACCTGAAGATGGATAACAAAGCGGTCGGATCTAGCTGGCAGAGGGAGAGGGAGCTACACCAAAGATCAAAGCACCAATGACTAAGTTTGAAAACACAAAGCCCAACACACAAGGCAACAAGTACCAAGCACGAGTCACAAGGAGAAGCCAAAAGAGAGTGCTACGCATACAGAAGA
>SNQJ01S0095749.1:74261-94034 GCA_010110895.2 Picea sitchensis
CACCACTCCACTTCCCCCACGTGTCAAACATCCTTGCACACTATGCTAGAAATATGGACACCCCACCAACAAATGCCCATATCTACCTAAGCTACACAATCTAATTCAAGTCCCTCGAGCACCACCATCGCTCATTTCTTCATCCAGTACTTTCTCTATCTCCCCTAACATAAATAACAAAGGATTGTGAACCAAATTTGCATGTGCCATCTGTTCAAAATATGGCCATTACACACACCATTGTCCAGTGTTACCTCAATTCCAGTAGATTGTAACAGTCGTACGCCATAGATTTCAGCAAGAACCCACCCCAACACATGTCACCGACATCCATTATGTCACGACCTCAATCAACAAACGTATGAGATGTCCCTTCTCTCTATGTGAATCACTTGATCATTTCACATATCAATGTCCTATTATATTTGAATAAAGGCGTCACCAACTAGCCCTAATTCAAAATACTACACACACCCCTCCAGCAGGACCAGTGAGTACCACTACCCCATCACTTGATGTGGTTCATATCTTCTCACCGGAACATGAGGTACTCCCTACTCCCCCATGGTTCTTGGATGATTTATATATGGATTTTCCCCCAAATCCCCCCAATTCTACAATTCACTTCCCCATGGAAATTCTACGCCCGACTACCATTTTCAACCCACCATATCTCAATATTTGGTTTATGTTGAGAGAACCATCGCAACCTCCTTGCGATACCTTCTCTACATTGTCACCACCAGAAAAAAAAAAACACGGTGACTGTCACCAAATTTACTCCTCTCGATCCCCTATATTTTCGATAGTTTCACTACGACGAAGACATCCTTAAAGAGTTAACTAAACCCAATTGCCCATGGGACACACTCCACCACAGAGAAATTTTTCCTTCACAGGAAGCCTTCGCACCTCCTGACCTAAACCTCATATATGCAATCGAAACCAAAGATTTTCTCCCAATGGGGCATATAGATTGGTTCAATAACCCTATCCTTGCCCCTAAAGCTTTTGAAGAAGGCAATATGGCCATTATTCCCCCCACCATCAAAATCAATATTTCCATCAAATCTGGGATCGTAGAGGAAATCACCATTGGCACTGCATGCTCTCCTGAAGAAACCATCACCTACAAAGATCTCTTCCAGGAATATCAGGACATTTTTGCCTAGTCATACACAGAGATGCCTGGCCTTGACACCTCTATTGTCAAACATCGTAGAGACACCTGGCCTGATATCACACCTATCCATGAAAACAACATCCACTACACTCATCCAAAGTAGCGACCATCAAGGCCGAAATTGAAAAATTATGCACTGCAGGGTTCATCTACCCCATCGCATATAAGTCATGGGCCTCCAACCCCACCCCTATCAACAAAAAATAGGGCACTATCCATGTCTATACGAACTTTCACGATATCACTCATGCTTGTCCCAAAGACAACTTTCCAATGCCCTTTATCGACCAAATTATCGATGATTGCACTGGTCACGAGGCTCTGCCCTTCATGGACGGTTTCTCTGGCTACAACCAAATTCAAATTCACCCAGTTGATTAGTACAAAACCACATTCACTACCCCTTGGAGCACTTTTTCATATCATTTCATGTCGTTTGGCCCCAAGAATGCAGGAGCCACTCTCCAACACACCATGACATACATTTTTCATGATCTGGCTCAAATCATTCTCGCCTACTTGTACGATCTCACCGCTCGCTCCAAAAAATGAACTCAATACTTGAATGACTTACGCATTGTATTCCACAGGTTTTGTCAGTACAATATCCAATTGAATCCCCTCAAGTGTGTATTCTATGTCACTGTTGGATTCCTCCTTGAATTTATCATCTCCCAACATGGCATCACATTCAACCCTCTCAAGGTCCAAGCCATCATGGAAATTCCCCGACCACAGAATTTACGCCAACTGTAGAGCCTAAAAGGAAAGGCTAACTTTTTATTCCACTTTTTCCCCGATTACACCATTCGGGCACATGGTTTCCTTCACCTCTTACGTCATGATATCCCATTCCATTGGGACAAACATGCCCAGAATTCTTTTGATGATCTCAAAATGGCCCTCTCCAATGCTCCATTAATTAGCCTACCCGACTATAACCATGACTACACCCTTTATATCTTGACCTCAGTCATCTCAGTAGAAGGAGTTCTCATCCAGCTAGGGGACAATGATCATGAGCATGTAATTTACTACATTAGTAAAAATATTTCAGGGACACCCTTGAAATAAAAACACGAAGAGAAATTGGCCCTTCCAATTGTCCTCGTAGTCTAGAAATTGCACCATTACATATTTATTCGAACTACCAAAGTCGTAGAATATTCCAACCCCATGCAATACTTGCTCACTCACCAGAAAATTAATGGTAAATTTTACTGATGGATCGTCATCCTTCAGGAGTACGACCTTCAATTTTCAACACCTAAGAGAAAGAAATCCCTCTCCCTCACCGAATTCATCACAACATTTCCCTCTGATACCACCCATACCCCCGTCAATTCCAACTTCCCCGACGAACATCTCTTTTACATCTCCTCGAATGACCCTTGGTACGACGATCTTCTCATCTACCTCCGAACACAGAAATTTGAAAACCACATCTCTTGAGATGATCATCGACATATTCATCACGAGGCTCCTCGCTACCTACTGATCGGTGATATCTTATATCAGCAAGGGGTCGACATTGTACTCCACCGATGTTTGACTATCGATGAGGCCGATCAAGTCTTGAATGACTGCCACCATGGTGCTTGCGGGGGTCACCTCTCTGGGATTTCCATCGCTCAAAAAATCATTCACGCTAGTTATTTTTGGCCTACACTGTTTCATGATTGCATCCACGCTATGAAACGATGTGACAAATGTCATCTTTATGCCAACAAAGCATGAGTACCACCTGCTCTTCTACACCTGGTCATTATTGCTGGACCCTTTTTCAAATGGGGCATAGACTTCATGACTTGAAACCCTCCATCTAGTAATGGACACAAATACATCATCATCGCAGTCGATTACTTCACTAAGTGGGCTAAAGCCATGCCTACATTTAACAACATCGTTGACACCACAACGCGCTTCTTCTTCAACCACATCATCTCCCGCTTTGGATTCCCACTACAGCTAGTCTCTGATCACAGGAAACACTTTGAGAATGAGATCTTTGTCAAACTCTCCTCTCGGTTACACTTCTCCCATGAGTTCGCCTCCCCATACTACACTCGGTCCAACAAATAGGTAGAGGCGGTCAACAAGGTCCTCAAAACCATGTTTCAGCACATGGTTAACAAACATAAGACCAATTGGCATCATATGTTATTTTTTGCGCTATAGGCTTATTGCATGGTAGTTAAAATGACCACTGGTTTCACACTATTTCATCTAGTCCACAGGGTCGAGGCCACTCTTCCCATCGAGTGCGAAGTTCCCACCTTACACACCGCTATTGAGCTATTACCCAACACTGCTCCAATGGAGCAATGTTTTCTAAACTTAGATTCCCTGGATGAGGATCATCGATCTTCATTATAGAACAATGCGGCAGCCAAAAAATGGTCAAAGGCCACCTTTGATCACCATGTCAACCTTCTCTCATTCAATGAAGGCGACCTCGTCCTTGCTTACGATATCACTCATGACACCCTCAGCCATGGAAAATTTGAGTCACTTTGTAATGGACCTTACATCATCCAACATTGCCTCACTAAAGGTGCATACATTCTAGCCTCTCTCTAAGGCCACCCTCTCAAATAACTCATCAACAGGTTGTACTTAAAGAAATTTTATGCCTAAGCGTAGCCATTCTACACTAGGATTTTCTTTTTCGTATGCTTTTTTTTAGAGTTTTTAATCTTATTTCCACACACATTGTGTCTAATTTTCCATTTGTGTTATTGACAGATGCCTCCTCCATCATCCTACCACATTGGTTACGTCAATGGAGCTAGTCGTTGGACACAGAATCGCGCTTCGGCCGCTTCGGTCATTTATTCCCCTCACATGAACTGCTCCACTCTAGCGGCATATGTTTGGGCTCAGCAACCAACAACCAAGCAAAATACACCATCGTCATTGGTCTCCTTATCGAGGCCATCCATCGCCATATTCGCCACCTTAGTGTTTTACTCGATTCCCAACTGGTTGTCCTCCAGCTCAACAATGTGTACCATGTCCATGATCCTTTCCTCTTTCGCAAATACCTGCAAGTTAGACTTTTATCTCGACATTTTGATTCCATTACATTTACACATATTCCAAGACAACTTAATCAAATAGTAGATAACATGGCTAACCTAGTTTTAGATTGCCATTTATCACATCAAGCTACCAGTACGCATACATCAAACATCAATAATCTGTCACAACATATAAATTAGACATCATCAACAAAAAACATAAAACACATGTGAACATCACAATGATCCCAAAATATATATCCATATATCTATATATATATATAGATATAGATATAGATATAGATATAGATATATCAGTCAAATATGCCATCAAAATGTTTACAAAAATATAGTACATATACAACATCCATAGGCCAGTGCACCACCTCACCCCTATCGATACAAAACTGGCGTCACCACACCAAGTAGGCTCACAGGCCTATATAAATACCAAAAAATACAAAAATACATATAGAGACACTCACGGTGCCTCTAGAGCACCACCACCCAACCCTCTCTCGAGAGGTGGTACCCCATGAGATATCAGTCCCTCGGGCCCTAGGGGAAACTCCATATAAAATACCAAAAAATACAAAAACAATATATAGAGACACCTCACGGGTGCCCCAGAGCACCAATTCAACCCTCTCTCAGAGGTGGCACCCCATGAGATATCAGTCCCCTCTGCCCTAGGGGAACTCAGCCTACCATCGTGAGTCTCCTACTACTACTTCTCTTCGCAATACCGCCACACCAATGGAACACCTATGCACTTCTCTAGGACGCCCTCATCCTAGATACACGACCACATCCCCTCAGGCACACCCTGTAGCAACACTTCCAAGCGGTGGCGAATATCCTCAAATTCTCCCCCGACCTCGATCGAAGGAGCCTGCAACATCCCTACACTAGGGTCATCAAAGTGGCATATCCTAACCACTCTCTCATCAATGGGTCTCACATCAGCATCCTCCCATCATCGCCTCTCTCCCGCCCGCGGCTCTCCCCGCTGAGGCCTCACCGGCCCCTGACGATTCAGCGCTCTAACCAACTCAACCTCACGCCTGCGAGGTCCCACATCTCCACATACAAAAAACCGATAGCATCAACATCCACCCATACATAAACATATACATGCTATACTATCTAAAAAAATAAAAAATATCACATCAAACCTCGTGGGTCGAACACCCTCTGTGGGTAATACCATCTCGATCATCCCAGAAGTCCACCGCGAAATATGGGTATCGCAGAATGATCTATGGAATTTGACACCACACCTCGCGGCAGCCATCGTGGCCGTGAAATAGTGGCCACCCTCCCACCCTCCATGATGTACCAAAATCGGGGCCGCCCACCGGCCTCGGCCATGGCTCTTGCACACTGTGTGCACCTAACAACACTCTACAGTGCAACATAGGCACCCTCTCTAGTAACCACGCCAACAAGATAGACCCAAAGGAAAACCCCCTCAGTTTGTAGCTCGGACACCGCCCAACTTCCCTAACATCTTGGTGGCATGCAATATCAAGCCCTGTGCGAAATGCTCACCTCGCCAATGCCCTTCCATAATCCTTAGTTGAACGCCATTGATCCATCGAAATGAAACCCATATACTCTCACAACCATCACTACCACACAACAATGAACATGGGCATCCATCACCCCAATACTCACCACAAAACTCGACATGAAAGCCTCCCGTGACAAGCATCTTCCCGGGCCTAAGGTAACCCACTGCCTATCCCCCGGTATCATGGGCTCTATTGGTAAAGTGGTTCCTCAAAAAGGGAGCCCCATAAAAAAATATACATCCTCCACTCACAATGAAGGCTAGCTACTCACCCCACACCATAAAAACAGTGCATCCGCATCTACATCCGGACCAAGAACCGCAAGAGGTACTCCTAGGCTAGTATCAAGGGGCACTCAAAGAAATTCAACAACCTTACAAGCTTCCAAAGTATCACAGACCATCAACTCCTAATTGGTCACTACCTCCCACAGGCATGAACAATATATCTCCCTCCAATGAATCAAAATCATCAAGACTAGTCACCTGCATCCACATATACAATACTCGACAAATTTATCACCCATAAAAGAAAAAGAAAAAAACATTCCAAAGTCATGTTTTTACACTTTTTCAGCCTTTTGCCTCAAAGGTGTGTTTTTTTTTCCCACAAAGGCATTGGGCCGAGTGAGCTCATTCAATCTACATTCACACACACATGCTCCTATTACATAGGTGCACGCATGCGCCCTCAAGCTACATAAATATACACGCCTTAGGGCATGACTATTTGTCACACAGTTGCACACATATGTGTGATAGTCAAGAACTCAGTTGCACATGCATGGGTAGCTATGATCTGCAGACAAAGGTAGTATCTCCCATGCATGCATGTTTTCCCCATTTGAGCGCCCCCATGCATGGTTGTCCAAGATACAACCATGCACTCATGCATGGGAATCCTTTGATCGCCCGTGCATTGGGGGGCCCACACTCACTACAACCCCAAATAAAACCCTAAGTCCTATGTAGGAGAATATGCTAACTAACCTGAAACTCGTGGGATCCTAGAACGCTACCTCAATCACCCAATTCTAATCTTCAAAATCACTCGCCCACTAATCAGACAAAGAAGGGACAAATTAGGTGGTACTTTAAATCTCTACATCTATATATAGTAATTTTTTACAAAATTCTAGACCCACCTCGAGCTCTGAACATCTATTTTTCGATCCATCTTCAACCACGAATTGAATCTTTGTCACCTACAATAATGTTTCCCTGCCACTTTCCATCCTCCACCCCCGGGGAGCATTTTTTATCATACCCACACTCAAGCACGCAGTTTCGCCATTCAAATAATTTTGAATAACTATTATATGTTCTTTATCTTCAACACCGTCATGGTATTTGGGCTATGTGTGTAGGTACTCGGTCATGCTCCATCCATGCTACCCCTTCAATTATATCATCGATACTAGCATGCAGTCATTCCCTCTGAATATCATTTTCATCTCCAAAGAATAATCCTCCGAATTTAATTTAGGGTCCATATATCCGGCTCTACAAGCATCATCACCTCATCGTGATTTTTTGGTGTTATCACCCAAGAGACTTCTTTCCCACATGAGTTGTCCCATTCATAGTCCCCTTGCAACTCTCTTTTAAACTCATGTTGTTTTCACCCTCTAGGTCTGGGAGTCCCGTTAGTATTATGCATTTTTTGAGAATCATCCATATACCTTTTTCCTCATTTTTCTAACCTACCCAATGGACTCCTAAGATATCTCATCATGGTTCTCTCTTGACTGCACTTCAGTAGTAGCATTCACCATCCATTTCATCCACACTCAATTTTCCCCATCTGCAAATTGTCCTCCGCTTCATTTCCCCGATACATAAACCCACCTATGGGCCCCCCCACCCTCCACCTATTTCCCAAGCAACTTGCGCCATCATAGGCCAAGCCATCTTACACTGGGCACCCGCTTTGTATTCGCACAATTATCCCAACTTATTTTTTATCATTTTGGTAATTGTATAAAGCCTTTTGTTTCTAGCATTTGCATATATTTTTGTCGCCACCTTTGGTGAAATTCTTTCTTTGCTTAAAAAGAAACCCATGTCACCCTTTAGTTGGGGCACCATTCATTATATTCCTACTCCCATTGATATTCCTTCCATAAACCCCAAGTATCTCACCATATATGTACCCATGATCTTTGAGTTCGCCCACTTTTTCATCCTCTAGCAATCTCATCTAACCCACACTAGTCGCCTCAATGCTAGGTCCATTTTTTTATGCTTGTTGTCGCACTTTTATCCCTAACCAAGGGTAGTCTCTGTCTCACCACATCTTAACTTCATCCATGTTACTCATCAATTCTTTATTTTATCCAAGTGGATTCCATGAAACCCTCCACTTTGCGAAGTCGCGTCTCCCTTTCTATCTATTAACAAGACAATTTTATCGGTGACAATATCTTGACTCCCTCATTACCTTCACAATGAGAAGTCTCGAATGAGACGTAGAGAGAACCATCATTGATTTTTGTTTTCATCACACCCCCATGACATTCGACTTACCAATTTCTCATGTTGCGTTGGTCTTACTCTTTTACAACTATTAGAAGTTGTTTAATATTTTCCCAAGACCTTTGAACATTGTGCTAGGCCATCAATGCCTCAGAATCATCAACATGTATTATAGGTGTCATCGCCTTTTTTCAGAGTTTGTTCACCATCGCAATTGTCCTCTACTTTTATCAACCCGCCCCCAAGGGTGTCAGCAGTCATCTCCACTAACACACAACTTCACTATTGTATTACACCTTTTGAGTTACATGACACGATCACGGGGCATGCCCCTCCCCATTTGTACACAGTTTATTTTTTGCACCTTGTGAAAGGTTTGGGTCCCACAATTATCCCTCTCCCAATGGACGCTTTGACACTCTCTCATCAGCTTCTTCTTACAATGAAAATTTTAGTAGAAGAAACATTGATGGCTTCACATAATGTATGCTCCTAACCTCATACATTAGGGGCATCTATTATCACCGGAATTCTCATCCACAAATGGTTACAGGAATCCAACATTCAAACAATTATTAGTTCACCCATGGACCAAAATGACCAAAATACTCGGCCCAAAACTATAAAATTTTGAAGTAATAAACTCCTTACTGCACTAAGACTGGCTAATAAGTGAACATACACATATAAAAGTATATTCAAACCCAGAAAAGCACATGCACATCGATGAACGCATCGTGGACGCAAAACCATGCATCCTCAAAACAATGTGACATGATGTTGGTCGACCTCCCATCCACTTCCGGTTCAAATTTTCCAAGTCGATTTTGACATCCAAATCTCAGATGAATCCAACTGGGTGGCTGGTCAAAAACCCAAAGCCGTAAAATGTCCCCTTTGTTCACACTAAAGGCTAGTTAAATAATGCCTCAAAGTTATTCCTATAAAAAGAGGCTATGGGTGCACTACATTTTCAAGGATATCATTTGTATTGTTATGCTACCCATATAATATTCTAGGATCCTCTTCCTCATCAAGAGAATTCTAAGCACCATTTCATTTCACCATTCATATCACCTCTAGATTGGATGTGGTTTGGATTCTCTCACCATTTCATTTTTAGTTCCTCATTTTGTAAGAAGAGCTCAACATTTGGGGTTCAAGAGCCCTCCCTTGGAGGAAGAGGGGACCAAAGTATCCCTTTCTCTTTGGTGTTTTCTTTCCACTAATATAATCCCTTTCCATTGGCAACAATGAGTCTTGTTTTGTTTCTTGTTCTAATGTCCTTATTCACTATGTAGTTTAATTTCTTTTATCCATCTTAGTTTAATTCTTTTCTTAATTTTTATGCTTTACACTTCTAACTCTTTCCTCATCACATCTTTCCTAGTCGACCAAATCGGCTTGTTGTGGGGCACCTATTTTTCTCATTTAGGTGAAAAAGAGGTGCAACACTCCCTATGTCAATCGCTCTAGGTTCTTTATGCATTTTTGTCCTTTTTGATTATTTCAAGAATGGTGGCTTACTCCCTTCTTCATATGATCCATATTGAATTTATTATTTTCTTCCCAAGCCTTTGGAAAGTTGGACTTGCTTTCCTCGCTGATCATATAGGCATTTATATCACCTTATGGTCTCTTCTAATGCTTGGGATCATCATAATCGTATTTTTTCAATCATGAATTATGGAAATCCACTCAAATACCTTTGAATTTTGATTGTCTCATCCTTGATGAAAAGAGACATACTTCAATAGTTCCGTAAACCTTCTCTCATATTCATCTCATGGTCATACTTCCAAGCTTGAGTTCTCAAATAAATCTTTTCATTTTCTTGTCATAATATTTCCTTTAGTCAAGTAATTCTTCTCAAAATAATTTCCTTGAATCTCCAAGTAACACTTTTCTCTTCAATGTGCCGCACCTGCACAAGTTGATCCCACCCACATGGAGGTACCTTCCTTTGAGTTGATAGATAGAAATTATACCCTCTTACATGAGAAGAATAATTATGCAATTGAAAATACTTTCTCATGCCCAACAACCATGTTTTGCATCTTCATCCTCTTCTTATGCTCACCATCAAATGTAGGAGGTTTGATTTTGTTCATTTCTCTCCGTAGCTCATCCACCAAGTGCACTCTTATACCTTTTGACATGGGATAGAATTGAGTTGTTGCCCACTTATTGGAATGCATTGGGGAATGATGGTGGATGTCTAGTAACACTTCTTGCTTTTCGCTTCTCGTCCAAAGGTTTGTCACTTCCATATTTACTTGAGCCACTCTTTAACCAATTTCTTTTCTACTCTATTCAATCCCTCCACAATCCCACAAGTTGAAGTCATCTTGATGCTCCTTAGCTTTCTGAAGCCTTTCATTATCATCTTTATGGCTTTGGACATCCTTCCAGAATTCTTACGGTATCATCCATATTCAAGTTTCATTTCTTCCTCCATGTCCATTGGAGTTCATTTCCTTCAATGCCCAAAATGGACATCCATCCCTCCTCGCTCTCATCTTGTTGATTGTAATTCTCCTGTGCTTCTTTCATTCCTATGGACTCCACACTAGTTTGATCCCATTCTTAGTTGTTGTTAATTCTACAAAATGTGTAACCAACAAAACTTATCACGCTAACAATTCAATAATTCATGAAAAATATGAACCATTTTGGTTCAATATATACATCAGAATTATTTCTCTTGATTTCCTTGTGTTATCACCATGACAATTATAGATAAGACCCAAGTCTGAAA
The DNA here is from genome assembly GCA_010110895.2 of Picea sitchensis. Lineage (NCBI taxonomy): Eukaryota > Viridiplantae > Streptophyta > Pinopsida > Pinales > Pinaceae > Picea > Picea sitchensis. Next base: position 85,271 of record SNQJ01S0095749.1, read on the forward strand.
ACATAAACACGCGATGCTCTCAGAGATACACTTGTGTAAGAAGGTGGTTTTTTTGAAACCACTTTTTCCAAGATGCAATATCATGTGTCTCAACATGTCAAATCCACCACTGTGGAGTGGGGGCTTAATTTACTAGTTAGATCACCCCGCTTCACTTGTTTAGTACTGCAGCTTTCATGATGTCAGTTGAACGCTACCATGTAATGAACTCAAAATCTAATCATTCGAATGGATTAGTTGGAGCATGGAAACCCCTCTTGTAATTTAATCTCTTACACCTATAATTGAAATTCTATAATTACCATCCCTAAGTATGAAGGTATCTGCGTATCAATAACCAAAGTAATCTCCAAATTTTGACTTTCTTCTCCTCAGAAATCATTTCGGTATCCACAACCGGAGATACATGGACAAGGATAAATCCAAAGGAGATTGGTTATTTGAGCAACATGCTAGACTTTCTTTCAAATAAGGAGGAAAGGGTCCTCATGCACATTCTAGCACTAAATTCCACACAAAGTCGGCTATAGACTCGCAGTTGGAATTCAAGTTGAATCCCACTCAAGGATTAGCCTCATGAAAAGCCATTAAGAAGAAAAGGAGTAAGTGATAGAAGAAGGAGGAATCCACGGCTGAAACGACCAAAAGTTTTAGAGAGAATCAATCTGTCTAGTTAGATTCTTCAAAGGAGAAGATCGCTAAGATAAAGTGAGTCTTCAACTAAAATTAAGTATGTTTCATCAAATTTTGAACAACTAAAAGTGGAGGTAAGGAGCACCCTCGTGAGATGATAGGCCCTGCTCTTAAACAATCCTTTTACAATGTGATAACTCACATCATCCCTTTTTTGTAATTTCAGGATTAATATGCATTATATAAATACATATGCATTTAGGGATTGTTTATTACAAAATTTCATTTGGTGGTGTGTTATGAGTCTTATTTTCTTTTAAAGTATGCTTTTCTTGTAAGCTTATATTTCACTTCCATCCTCATTCTGAATCAAAGGAATTTAAAACTTGGAATTCCTTTTAATTAATGCTTCATGGGTTGTGTGCTTCTTTTTCTTCTAATATTATGCAAATTAAACTCCGCACTCATCGACTTCCTCCAAGAAACTTTAGTGCAATCTAAACTGAATTGCATATTTATATTTATCATGTGTAGCAACATCACAAGGTAAAACTCTTTTCCACACACCTATATCCACTATCATTTCTTCTCCGTCACGATCGGTTAACTTGTTTGACACTACTTTCGTTGTGCTCCAATTTCCACCTGCAGCTTCTTGTATCACCCACTCCATACCCACATGCATTTATCCCTATGAATTGCACCATGTCAAATTTCAATATGTTCCATCGCGCACAATAATCTACATGCACCTTTGAATACACTATCACGAGACAACTTATACTCATACTATGCATGTACCAACAAAACTCCTTTGTGTTATGAAATACTTGTGCACCCTATGTGCACATTACTATGTGAGTGATCACCACGCAAGGCTAAATTCAGCAGTGCATGCATCCACATATAATAATCTTCCACATGGCACCACAATTTACCACGCACACTTGCATGCCAACGTTTTCCACGTGACCTGCGTCAAAATTTACCATCAAAGACGCCTGCACGCTAATATTTTCCATGGACGCTTCGTGAATCGAATTTTGGTCACTTTGAAGTTACTCCTCTGTGAATATTCACTTCAATTGAACCCACCTGGGCTCATCCAGGGTTAGTGTTGAAAATGAGGCTCTGATATCAATTTATAACATCCCTAGCCACCCACGTCGGGAATGTTCAAATAAATCTCTCATGCTCCCACACCATTGGTAACAATAATATACTAGGATATAAAAAGTGCATGCTAACATAAATAAAATGATAGAAACGACAAAATAAAAACAATATAATCCAGTAACAATCACCATAATAACACCAAATGATATAAGAACAACAACAAAATAGTAATTTGATTCGAAGGAATTTTCACAGTCTCTTCGAGGGGGGCAACCTTTAGTTGAGCAGGGCTCTATTACAATATTATCCAAGATAGGCCTCATACCCTCTAATTCTATTTATACTAAATATGTCTATTAAAAAGAAGCATCTAGAGGAAGATCCTTCTAGAAGTTTAATCTTCTATTAGGTCTTCTTTACATCCTGGGCCTTGTATTCCCATTTTGTATTGAAAGGCATTATTAATATTGACCTTATTACATCTCGAATATATTGTTCTAACTATGTGTGGTTAGGACCCTAACATGTCCACCCTCTTAAAACAACCTTTGTCCCTCAAGGTTTGAGATGAGGAAATTATTGTATAATGGTAGCTAGTCTCAAGTGGCACTGCTGGAGTTGTATCTTTCCAACGGACTAGCACTTCTTTGATGGTTCTCTAATGTAGGTCTTATTACACTCACTGGTCCAAATGGATTCTCAACAGAAGCCAAATGGATCCTTCTTCATCTAACTTGGGAAGGTTGGTTTGATTTTTGAACTTAGTTCCAATCACCTTCTTTAAGCATGAAACATGTGAAATTGATGTAGCTTCAAATACAAAGCTAATCGATAGGGTACTGTCCCACATGCTTGAGAACAAGATAAGGACCATGCACCTTGGGTGCTAGCTTCTAGAAATGCTCTTCCTTGATGGAAGTTTTCTTATAAGGTTGCAAAATAAGAAACACCGGATCCCCTTCTACAAATCGACGCCTGTGAGCGACCTTGATCTGCTGTTGCTTCATGCAATTCGCTCCATGACCAAATTATCTTTGAGGGTATAGAGAATAGACTCTCCACAAAGCTTGGTAAACCACCTGGACCTTTGAGGCACTTGATAAGTATGAGAGAACCGAAGGTATCTTCTTATCCATATACCCACTTCAAAAGGAGTTATATGCATGAAGAAGCGGGTGTGAAGTGTTGTACCACCATTTAGCTAGGGTAACCATTGAGTCTAATTAATTTTTCTTTCCAAGGCAAAACACCTCAAATATATTTCCAAAAACTGTTGACAACTCCATTTGGCCATCACTGGGATGATAAGCTATGATGAGATGTAATTCGGTGCCTTGTATCTTGAAATGCCTTGCCAAAAAGTTGCTTGTGAAAGTTGGGTCTATCAGAAACAATAGAGTGTGTGGGTATACCATGAAGCTTGGAATACTGATCCATGAAAATTTGAGCGATAGTGGATGTTGTAAATGGGTACTGAAGGGCTTAAAGTGAGCATACTTGGAAAGGCGAACAACAATCACCATGATGAAACTATTTACTCGATTTGGGTAAGTCAGTTAATAAAATCCATAGAGATATCCTTCCAAATAGCATGTGAATTGAGAGAGGTTGTAGTGTGTCTATAGGATTTGATTGTTTCTCCCTTTGTTTCATTGAAACACATCACATTCAACAAAATTACTTAATTTCCTATTTCATACCATCCCCAAAAGAACGCTTTGACCTCACATAGGTTTTGTAGGAAATCGGAAAGAGTGTCTGCCATGGGTGTAGCATGAAGGTCATAAAATATCATGGATTTAAGATTTGATTTTTACTTAAATACAAAATACTTGTATTGAATTCCACCATGGAGCCAAGAGTACCCTCTAGGGAAGATGGAGACTGGACTCGCACTTTTGATCGGGGATAAAGTAACTTTGGATCTCAGAAGTCATTCCCGTGAACGGCTTGGAGCCATTCTAGTACAAATGGAAGGAAAGAAAAAGGATCCTTCATCTCATATTTTTTGGAAAGTGCATCCGCAAACCACATTGTATTTTCCTTTCTTGTAAATGATCTCATAATCATATCCAAAGAGCTTCAGTCCATTTCGTTGTTTCAGAGGAAATGGGTTGTTCCATAAAATAATTGAGGCCTTGATGATCTGTCTTAATCTGGAAACCGCTTCCAATAGATATGGGGCACCATAGATCAACAATGACATGCATACAATAGCCAACATTTCCTTTCATAGATGGATTTTCCCATATTTTTTTCAGATAGTTGCTTCTGTCAGGTAAAGGCCAAAGTTTGACCCTCTGCATAAGGACAACACCAATTCCTTTCCTTGAGGTATCACATTCCAACACAAGCTCTTATGAACTGGAAGGGATGGTAGGAATGGAGTGGTTCACATGGCCATCTTCTGGGTTTGAAAAGCTTGATAAATGGCTAGAGTCCAAGTGAAAGAGTTATTTTGGAGGAGAGCAAAGTGAGAGGTGCTCAATCTTCCCATAATTCTTAACAAACTTAATGCTAATACCTTGTTAAGCCCAAAAATCCATGCAAGCTCCTACGAGTCTTTGGGTGAGGCCACTTCTATAGCTTCTATCATTTTAGGATCCACCTTGACGCCATCCTGCCAATGAGATGACCCAAGCATTCTACTCGGTGCCAAAAACACATTTAGACTACGTCAGGAAAAGTTAGTGCTTCGAGAGAGTAGATGGAGAACTTGATCCATTAAGGAGGAAATATGGTATGATCTAGGTTTTGCCATAGATGAGGATATCATCAAAGAAACAAGACAAAATGGTGGGAGAAAGGACGTAATTACACACCATGAGGCTTTGAAGGTGGAGGGGGCATTACACAAGCCAAAGGGCATGACCAAAAATCATATAGTGGCCTCATGAGTTCTAAAGGAAGTCTGGGAATGTCCGCTTTTCATATGTATCTGGTGGTAGCCCCAACAAAGATCAAGTTTAGTGAAGAATCAGCACCACTCAATTCATCCAGGAGGTCATCAAAATGACAGGAATGGGGAATTTGTCTGATGGTAAGTTTTTTTGTGGGCACGGAAGTCGTGACACATTCTCCAAGAACCTTCTTTCTCTCAGACCATGAAAATAGGAGAATATTAGGGGCTCATATGGTGGATAATGCCCAGATTAAGGAAAGCCCTGACCATTTTCTCTCAATTTCATTCTTTTGGGAAAAGGGGTAACGATAAGGACAGATATTGGGAGGATGTATCGTACAAGTGGGAAATGGAATGTTCAAGGAACAAATATGTAGCTGAGTGAGTCCTTGGGAGTGAAACACCCCACCCTGATTTTTTATAAAGGATGGCTTGGAGGTTTTGTGGTACCGAGGGTGTCTCTGTAGCTTGTATTGCATGGAGTTGGGCTTTACAACACCGTATCGGCTCCTCTTGAGCATCTTTTCCATGCCATGGGGACTAATGATCTCAGAACCGACTCCAAGTGATGCCTTGGAAATTATAATACATACAGGACCTCTTGGTCAAATTGCATGGTTGGCATTTAAAACTACGAGAATGGGGACCCAAAGTCCTTAGCCGCTTACACCCAACATAATGTCACAAACTCCCATGTCGTTAGCAAACATATGGGATTTCGTGTGGTAGTCACTTTCAATTTGAGATGCACATTTTCACAACACCTCCACATTTCAATGGAACCACCATTGGCAAACCATGATTTGGAAATTATTGATGGTATGGATGTAACAATGAGTTTCTTGGTCAATGTGGTGATGAATAAAATTATGGTGTTGCCACTATCAACTAGAATGATGACTTCTCCTCGATGCTTGATGTAACTGATTAGCTTGAGGTTTGGGGGAGGGAGAAACTAGTGAGAGCATTGAGGGAAATGACCCATTCTACTTATGGAGGGTCTGATGGAGGGGTTAAGTCAGTGGATTCAGGTGACTCAGACACAAGGGGAGTTTCTACATCCTCTCTAAATATCCCTCAGAGATGGCCATAAAAGATTTAGTTCTTTACACCTGGGTGGCCCAGAAATATGGTCATCACAGCCATAAATAAAAGACCCTTCAGTTGGAGTTAAACCATTTCATCCCTAGTCAATTTTTGGATCTTGGTGGAGCAGAGGAGAAGTGGGATTTATTGGTTTAGGGCAAGGGATAAAGAGGGTTTCGGTTTTGAGAAGATACAAATTGTTGTGCTTCTCTTTAACTCTTTTTAGTAGCCTCCACCCAAATTTGATATCGAGCCATGAGAACATGGGTCCTAATCTCATCCTTGAAGCCGCTGATAAAACACTCTCAAAAAGGCACGTGACATTCCCTCTGTCTAAAAAGCTAGGCACTCAAAGGTAGCTATAAATTCCTCCAATCGTCCTAATTGTTTCAACTTTTCAAATGGCCCAAAATGGTTGGTGTGTCGTGTGTCAAATTGTTCATAAAGCTCCTCAGCCTATAATGTGGTCAAAGAAATATGACTTTGTATCTATAGAAGTTTTTCCATCATTTCTCTCATTGCCAACATTCTTGATCTATATGGAAAACACCATACCAAAGTTTGGCCAAGTCATGTGTAATTCAGATAAATAGAAATGATGTTCCATTTAAGTTACCCAACCAAGCAAGGAGCCATCAAATTTGGTCACATCCACTCAAGGAAAAGGCATAGCGTCTCATTAGTTGAAAGTGATGGTTCTGAAAGTTATGGAATGAGGGGAATGGTCACCTTCAGCATGTGGAGGTGAGGAAGAGAAAGGGTTATCTATAGGGATACAAGTTTGCAGAGTGCCAAAAAGATAGATTCAAGATGGGTGGTGAGGTCTTGTTTGATTCCATTGAGGACTCCATGGTTGTATTGATGGCAACAACATTATCAATCGTTGTTTCAATTTGTTGGATCTTGATGAGACCAGATTGCAAGGTAGTTGAAGCAATCTTCCAAGTCTTGGCTATGGGTATGGGTCATTATGATGAGGGAACCGAAAAGGGTGGGTTGAGGTAATTTTTTTCCTAAAAATGATATGGATGGGAGGTGATAAGGGAGAAGAGATGAATCCAATGGAATAGGTCTCAAATAATGGTGAAAATATTTCAAGATGAATACCCATCCCTAAGCAAGGGTATTCAAGGGTTCTATAGACAAGGGTTTTCCCTATGCTATATCTCTCGGATATACGCGGGGTCCAACAAGAGAACCGGCCCAATATCTTATTGCACTAACTAAGGAGGATATACCATACACTTAAATGGGTGACTACTCTGAAGCATACGTACTAGAGAGAGTATCTTCTCAAGTGATATTCTTGGTGGCACTATAGCAATGTGAAGTCGGATCGGTTTATCTAAATAAGGCTTCTGTGCAGAAATGATCCATACATTGCGTTGTCTAATGTGCTCACCAAGGGGTACCCGCCAGGGGTTACAAGGGTGGAAACATATGTGCACTTAAGTACCACTTGTATTTCCCTTGATGTATGAATCCCTCAACCGCTGTTTTATGTGCGTGAAATATCAGATCTCGTGGATTAAATACAACTGCATCGCCTCTACCCTAAAAAATTAACTCACACTTTCTCACGAAAGTTTTTTTGATACCACTTGTAATATACCGATATAAAATGTATGCATGACATAAATAAAATGCTAGAAAATGGTAGAATAACAATAATATGTCTCATAACAACGTCACCACAATAGTTAATCAAATGATAAATAAAACAACAGAAATACCCTTTGATCTCACAAAGAAATCTTCACAGGCCTCTCTTTGAGGGGGAAACCTCCTGTAGAGTAGAGTTCTATTACAATATTATCCAAGCTAGGGTTCCTATACTGAACTTCTATTTATAATAAATATGTCTATTAAAATAAGCATCTAGATGAATATCCTTCATAGAAGCCGAAGCTTCCATTAGGTCTTCTTACATCTTCCTTTATTCTATTTTATTAAAAGGTTTTATTAATATTGACCCTTATTAAATCCAAATATATTGTTCTTACCCATGTCCAAGAAATCTCCAACATAACATCCCCAAAATTTTAAATGTGTCACCATGCTACTCTAGGGAATGCTTGCGTTCATCGGTGGAACATACTGCAACATACCCAAGAATCAACCTGAGCTATGCCACATAGATTTTCTCTTCAAACTCCATGCAACTTAAACATATACATACTACACTCTTGCATAATCTTTACATATAAACATCCAAACAAACAACTACATTATGTAACATAAAATTTATAATCAAATAACAAGAACCATAGATATGTAGCATATAATGTGGAAATACTCCATAACATACGTGCAATTATAATCACATATATGAAAACCCATAACATAAGCATGTAATTAACAATGCATCATATAATTTTATCATAATGCATTGGTACTTATTGGAAATATTGTCACCAACTAATGCATTGCATCATTCATGAACCCTCCTAGCCTTAGAATACATTGTCTATCACTCTCAACAATGAGCCCTAGATGGGACTGAATGCCACCCGGGTAAAGGGTTGCTAACCAAGCTAAGTCTCATGGACAAAAGGAAAGACTCTGTCTTAGGTGCTCACTCAACTAACATCCTACAACCTCTCATTCCCCACATTCCTATCCCACCCAAGGAACTTTGCCCCTTCTCTGCTCAACAGTTCCTCGACTACCCCACTTCCCTTCCAGGGCTTCAACAACATGCCGAACTGGAAGTCTCAGAGCACTATAGTTGTAGTTTAACACCTTCAAGAATCAATCCCCAACAATTATCTCACTCAGAGAATCTCACGGGCCTAACAACCCACTTCTTCAATCCCGCTCCAAGCTAACCAGGTACACCAACCAGAAAAGGCTATGGGAAGAGGCTCAGATATGGTGAAATGGATGTCTCAAGGATAACGGACTGCATGATAGTCATGGAATCATTGACTGGATAACTGAGTGATGGAAGGAATCATCGTCCAAACTGATCATGGTAGTGATGGTGAGAATGATGGTCAAGCTATTGGTAAGATTCCTCATGAAAAG
>SNQJ01S0095750.1:18343-39253 GCA_010110895.2 Picea sitchensis
AACACTCATCATTGTAATAACACATTCATTTATATATAATATCATCTCTTATGAAAATTCAACATCTTGGTATAGACATTAGGATTAGAATGACATGTAGAAAAGTAAATGTCAAGAAGAAAAATGTCCATTTTGGCATACCAAGCTCGGGGAGCTTGCTTAATACCATAAAGAGATTTCTTAAGGCGACAAACAAGACTAGATTCATTATGGACATAGCCAAGAGGTTGTTCCATGTAGAATTCTTCTTGCAAATCTTCGTCTAAGAAGGCAAATTTAACATCCATATGATGGACCTCCCGTTTATGTTAGGTAACAAGGGCTAGAACAAGGCAGGTGGAATTCATTTTGGCTATGGGGGAAAAGGTTTCAATATTATAGTCAATGCCTTCAATTTGAGAGATCCATTTGGCCAATAACAGGTCCTTGTGTCTTTCAACACTTCCATTTGATGCATACTTAGTTCTATACAACCATTTACATTTGACAAGTTTTCTTTCTTTCATAATAGGTACAAGATCCCAAACATCGTTCGCCATTAAAGAGATATACTCTTCATTCATTGTTGTATCCCAATCTAGATGACCTAAAGCTTCTGCAAATGTCTCTGGATCATGAGTCTCTGAAACTTAATCCAAACGAGAAGAGGCTTGATGGAATTGTGAATGCGTTCGACGATGATGTGAAGGATCATCGACAAGATCACCAACTCCTTCTCGAGTTGAACAGACCCATATGGGAAGTTGTGGTGTAACGTGTTGGTGCAGGTTCATGTTCAATGGACTCATATGGAGGACTTTGAGCACGCGGAGGTGGATTTTCATCCTCATTGTCATCATCTGAAGAAGAAGAAACCTGGATAGGAACAAAATATGGCACAAATGTTGAAGATGGATCGTAGGCCTAAGAATGCATAAACACCAAAGATAGCTCGCAGGTTGAAGAAGGCACAAACACCGAATTAGGCTCGCAGGCCAAGATATTTTCATCAAATTTAACATCTCTTCTAATAATAATTTCATTAGGATGAGGTTGAAGAAGTCTATAACCTTTGACATCTTCAAAATATCTAACAAAAACACACTTCTCACTTTTAGGCTGTAAATCTTTCCTTTTCTTATCAGAAATGTGACCCCGTGCTACATTACAAAATACATGGAAGTGGCTTACATCTGGCTTAATTTTATTCCATGCTTCTTCCAGTGTTATATTTTTAATATCCTTTGTGGGAGTGTGATTTACTATGTAATTTGCACAATTTATGGCTTCCACCAAAAAATGGAGACTGAATCCCTTAGATTGAATCATACAATTAACTATTTCTTTTAATGTGTGATTCTTTCTCTCAACAACGCCATTTTGTTGTGGTGTATGTGTAACAATGTGTTGCATTTGGATGTCTTATGCGATGCAATAACTTGTAAAATTGTTGTTCACATATTCACCTCCATTATCTGTTCTTAACCTTTGAATTTGATGTGCAGATTGTTTTTCTACAAGGGCTTATAGGCCAAAAAATTCACTCTTAATTTTTAAGAATTAAACCCAAGTGCGTATAGAGAAATCATTAATGAAAGTTAAGAAATACTTGCACCCAAAGAAAGAAGGATAAGAAAGCGGACCACACAAATCACTGTGAACAAGTTGGAAAAGAGTGGAGGCATGCCAAGAGGCACATTCATCAAAACTACCCCGATGATGTTTTCCAAGAACACAACCGGAACAAGCACCATCTCTATAAGAAACGAGAGGAAAACTAGTCACCATCTGTTAATTACATAGTTGCTACAATTAGTGATAGTTTAGATGACCAAACTACTCATGCCAAAGTTTTCTCAAATCATCACTATAAGCAACAAAAACTGATGGAAAATATGATGACCCAAAGTTGTTAAATGTACAACCTGGTAATATCATCAACAATTCCAGTTGCAAGAACATGCTTAAGACATTTTAGATCCTTGATTACATCTTGGTGAGGTGAAAACACTACGGTTTTACCTTCACCTGAATGAGATATTTGATACACTAATAGAAGGTTGCAGGAAAGACTTGGAACACATAATACATCATTGAAATGACCTTTATCTACTTAAATGGTTCCAGACCCCACAACACTAAGAGATCTATCATCACCAACTTGGTAGGGAAACACCATTATAGAGACCATTATCTATAGTAGATAATGGCCATTCAATGTAAGGTGGACAACAATATAGAGACCATTATCTACTATGGTAGGGAAACACCATACAATATATCCTATTGAGGAAGGGATCCATTCCTATTCACTTGCGTCTTCGAGGGGGCAACCTCCTAATGAGCTATACGTTCCAATTACAATACTTCTTCTTATTTACCTCTTAATGTTTATGGGTATGTAATTGCCTTCTTCTTACAACATGTAATTGAAAATAAAACTATGCCTGTAGATTTGACAAATCCTCTTGTCTCATTTACTAAGAGTTGTGTTCAAGACAACATAATATTATGAGTCAAGATGCAATGACAACCCTTCCTTTGGTCTCCTTAATTATATCTCCTTTGAAAAGGGAAAGCAAGGACATGAAGCAAACAATTTAAACATGGAAAGGGAATTAATTCCACAAATTTTAGCTAATGACACAAAGCAGTTAATGACACTCAGAGCTTCAACAATTTCTAATAAATCTATATATTGATATAGGAAAATAAGAAAAAAAGCACAAGAAAATATCGTTCTTATCCAATTCTTGTAAAACAAGGCTGCATGGCAACATATACTTTCCGCTATGCAGGAATTTAGAGCAATTTGGTCTTGTAAATGAGAATAAAGAGGTTATTAGCCAACAAGGTTATTAGGGTTATTGTGATTTAATTTGTTTTTGGTGTTAAGAACGGTTTCTATTTCATTGTATTGGTCCAAAAGAACACAAAATGTATAGATTCATGACTAGGTATGGTGGGGACACTATAAATGGGAATGTGGAATCTGAGAACAAGTTATTGGAATTCTTAAAAGAATTTATACAGTTGGATTACACACATATGATATTAATAAGTAACGGTCTCATAATGAAGGAAATAGTTTGGACTCTGGAGGAAGTATAGTTTTTTTTTTAATAAGTAAGATTGTATAAAACTCTGTCAAAATCAAGGATTGAAAAATACTTCCGTTGCTCTAGGTTGTAAACACTGAGCTGCCCCAAGGGGAAACTAGCTCAACCAACCGAACAATTCCAAAGGCTAAGTGTTAAACTACCAAACATAACAAGGTTTCTACTGACATTAAGAAAACCCAAAATTCAGGTCCCTAAAGGTGACCAACTTAACAGTAATAGCCATAGACAGTAGTTGATATAGGTGGCATTCATGAGGCAAAACCACATTAACACACATAGAAAAATAACAAAGACACATGTACATATCACATAGTGGGGTTGTATTGTGGCCACACGTCCAAGAAGAAGGTGTCGAGTGTCGAGTCTCCGGGAGGAGTCGACTCCTCCTCGACTGGTATCCCGTCCAGCTGCATGGCATCCTCTGGCTGGGCTGGTGGCATGTTCTCCTCTTGGCCTGGTGCATCATTCTCTGAAGTCCCTAGTGGGGGAGTTGGTGCCAATACTGGTGTCACAACTCCTGCTGCTTGAGCTTCTTCTGCTGGGGGGTGGTGGGCACCCTGCAATGCTGAGAGAAAATGCAGGAATTGTGAAGCTTTGCCATCCATAATCTCCAAGAGAAATTGAAGATCATCCAAGTCTCGGCATAAAAGACCAAGCCTTGCAGTAGTTTGAGGCTTATTTGCAATTCAAATATTGGGTCAGCGCTAGATTCGGCTCGTGAGTGAGGCTACTGACGTGAATTCTGGCTTTCTTTGGGGTTGTCATCCTGAGAACGAGCACCAAGAAGCGGGGCCTGAAGTGACTAGGAGGTCGAGCAGCTCGGTGAGTTGGGAGGAGACAATGGAACTGGGTGAGAAGAAGAGGCTGAATTTCCCAGGGGCCCTGGGTTGAATCCCAGCGAGGTTCCCAAGAAATCAAGCCACTCCATCCTATAGGAAAACGACGATGAAAGGGGCGGGAGGTTGGCTGGAGTATGAGTCGATTGCGCCAGGGAGGAGGACGAGGTGGGAAACGAGGAGGAGGAATTGTGGGAGGGTGCAGGTTGGGGGTGGAGAGCCAAGCGTGGTCGATTGGGCTGCCATGTCGAACCTCGTTTGGACTTCCCTCTCTGCCTGAGCATCTCTAAAACACAAGGAGGGTGAGAATGACCGGGAGTGAGTGACAACAGGCCAAAGAATTGCTAGGCAGGAGCCCGAGCTCTGGAGAAATCAACCAAGAGATAATGAGGCATCTGGAACACCTGGTGCAGTTCATAAAACCTGAGGAGCTTGTGCGTTTCATTAAACCAACACACGCGCAGAGTAAAAGCAGAACAATGGTGTTGGTCCATCGAAGGGATGAAAAGGAAAAGCAGGGAACACTGAGAGTAATGGCGCCCTGTCTCATGCGAGGTTGGTTTAAAGGCATTAAGGTGGCGGGAGGGGGAGGCATGTGTTATTCACGTGGTTGATGCCGAAATGGCTCTCTCCTGTCTGCTCCGCTGGATGCGTGGTTCCCACTATCACCCCATCCGTGGACTAGAGGAAGTATATTTGATATTGGGGCCGCCTTTGAAAAATAAGTGATGAATGTGTGCACCATGTCGAGAGCAGAGCATGAGTTGGATTTCTTAGAAAATACAAAGAAATCGGGTGTGGTATATTTGTTGGGATGTAGTGAGGTTATTACAAGCAAAGCTTGATCATTGTTTAAAAGATTTATTGTGAACTATGCATATAACATTTTGTGGATGAATTGTACACAAGGACAAAGCTGCTTTGGAGATTCACACAAACATCTTTTGCAAGTTGGCATGACGCATTATATCTAAACCAAAGCTAGTTTTGATATATTTGTATACATAGATATATTTATTTTAGCCCCGGTCTATAAGGCGGCCTTTGATAAATTTCCACTGCGAGTGGTGTATATTAGTTGGGGCATCCAAAAAAATTCTTAGAAATATGAACTTCTAGTTATTCAATTTTCTCTTATGTTTGTCTCATAAAAATTTTCACATCCTTCAACTTGTGTTTTGCTTTTATGACTTCGATTAAACTGTATACATTCTATATATCATATTTGGTCCCTTCAAAAAATCAACCAGAGTTCTATCAAAAACATAATTACATTGCAACTGTGGTTTTATTTCTCCCAGGCAACATAATTACATAATTACATTGCAAGGCAACATATACCTTCCGCTATGGGGGAATTCAGAGCAACTTGGTCATCTATGCTAGAATCCTGCAAAATAAGACATTAGAGTATTGATCGATCCAATGAATTCTAATATTTTTTAAGGTTCTAGGTTGATTTAGAGATGGAAAAATGTTGCAATTGAGCCATTTCTTGGAATTTAGAGGAACATTTTGAGTGCCCTTTATCTCATAAGTTTCCTCTACTTTTCTCACTTAGAGGTAATTTCTTCTTTAAGATCCAAAATGTACACTAAGGTGTTAACATGGGTGGAACATAGTAGTGCTCTTATGCATTCACCTACATGAACAAGTCTAAAGAAGGTTGTAGTTTTCTACTTGCTGGATCAAAGGTTAGGTTTCTTCATACTTCTATTGCATTTTGTCAATGTTTGGCCTATGCAAATCCTCTTGCAATTTCTCACAACACAAAAAATAACATAGTTACAAATTTAAGTATCAATTGTCTCATTTAGGAATATGATCAACAATATAGTTACAGACTTAAATATCATTTGTCTCATTCAAAAAAATAATCATTCCCTTTTGAACCAGAGGTTATTATGCACTAAGAAATCATCTGGTCATTCAAACCATAAGATTTTATCCAATACTTCCATTTACCATGATTCCAATCAGTTTGTAAACTTGTTCTTTCTCTCTTTTCATAATTTTCCAAAGCACCTTTGACCTCTTATACAAATAAGCATAAAAACCAAAATCAACATCCTCTAACAAAATTGAAATCCATCCCATAAAAATTTAGCATTGCATATGACATTGAAATAAGTTATATGCCAAAGAAATCCTTCCATCCATTAAAGATACTAGAAGATTAAAAGATATTCAACTTCCAATTTGTATATAGCTATCTACCATCTAATGGATACTTCCTANGTCAATGTTTGGCCTATGCAAATCCTCTTGCAATTTCTCACAACACAAAAAATAACATAGTTACAAATTTAAGTATCAATTGTCTCATTTAGGAATATGATCAACAATATAGTTACAGACTTAAATATCATTTGTCTCATTCAAAAAAATAATCATTCCCTTTTGAACCAGAGGTTATTATGCACTAAGAAATCATCTGGTCATTCAAACCATAAGATTTTATCCAATACTTCCATTTACCATGATTCCAATCAGTTTGTAAACTTGTTCTTTCTCTCTTTTCATAATTTTCCAAAGCACCTTTGACCTCTTATACAAATAAGCATAAAAACCAAAATCAACATCCTCTAACAAAATTGAAATCCATCCCATAAAAATTTAGCATTGCATATGACATTGAAATAAGTTATATGCCAAAGAAATCCTTCCATCCATTAAAGATACTAGAAGATTAAAAGATATTCAACTTCCAATTTGTATATAGCTATCTACCATCTAATGGATACTTCCTAATTGAAATACTTCACACTTGATATTATTCATATTACATCAATATTGAATATTTCCCTCAATACAATAAAAGAATATAGGCCATAGTGCGAAAATAAATATAGGTCCGAGCAGTTACTCCTTGACAAGTTAAATCACTCTTATCATTAAAGATGCCTGAGAAGTCTTTAAACATCTCATAGATAGTTATGTATTCTCAATGCATGTCACCCTACTTAATATGGAACATTTCACAATTTGTTGAATTGAAATTGACTTTATCTACAAATACATCTCCCTTGTTGTTAAAACTACCACTTCATTCATATAAGATTGTTGCAATTCATACACCATCTTTTACTTGAATTTTTCAAAAGTGCAGGAAACACATTTGGCACATATTAGCAGGAGGTGACTCTATGAAGGTGGTTGGTTTCGGAAAATTGTTCCTAATCAAGGTGTACAGTCTTTGGCAACCCCAAATGACAAATGCTAGGCTATTACAATCTGGCCTACGATCACGAGTTATGGATTGGCCTCCAAAAGTTGGTTGTTCTTGCACAAATATGAGGTGGCGACTAGAAAAAATTACCTATACGGACCTCCCAAGCCAAGGTCAAATTGTACTTTCCATAATTGGAGTTATCCGAGGTCTCAACTTTCCAATCTCAAAATGAAAAAAGACTGAAACAAAAGATCATTGAACACATTATTTAATTCTTACTTAAATGCTATCATATAATGAACATTAATATTGGGTGTTGGAAAGTACTATCTGAGCTCTTTTATGGGGCCATGTTAGGAGCTAAAAAACATGGAAATCTCTGCATGTTGATATATATTCAGTTGTCCATTATTCGATGCACGCTATATAGTATTAGCCTAATCCATGGAATTGATAATGATAATAGCCTAATCCTAATCGATAAGCTACCAAACTTACCAAACTTTGCAGCCAAAACTACGATTTTTGACCGACTACACCAAACTTTGCAAAGAAGCAATAAGAGGTCACTGAAATTGTCAAATTTGACACAAATACCATGATTTAAAAATTTGATCCGACGAGAATAGATGTACCTGTAAAATTTTCAAACCGCGTATTCTTAAGATGGCCACAAACTACGAGTTCGGCATCTGAAATTAGATCATAGACATAGTAAAGGAAAAGTTGAGCGAAAAGCTCACATATTCACAAATTCGACACAAAAATTCCCTTCATTAAGTGCAAACCCAAGACATTGTTCATGCAAGCTCTTCTATACACCAAAGCTCATACAAGTACATTGCATTGTCCCCAATTCTTTTCGATTTTTAAGAAAAAAAACGGCGTGTCTGTAATGTCCCTTTCCAAATAGGAGCTACAGAGAGGAGGCTTAATGGTGTAAACCACACCGTTAGACTATATCCAGGGCCAGAAAGGGGTAAACAAGGTTACTAGAGGTCACTCCAGTCAAAGGTGTTATATTCGAAAAGTGGCATTGAGCTAAAAGTGGTTAAAAGCGCTTTTAAGCCAATTTGAGCTAAAAATAGAACATACGAGCTAAAATTAGAAGTCAACAACGAATTAGGGTTTTGGGAAGCTACAAAGGAAAGGTAAAGCGACCTAACTCAGCATGATGTAGATTTTGACTTGTCATTGAGGAGAGAGGCACATCTCATGAGAGATAGTTCAGTGGATTCTAGGAGGAAAATACCAGTTGGTTGTTTTCAGTGTTGAGAGACACACCCTAGTCACCGGGAAGATCACACAGTTCTTCCATCATTCTTCAGCAATAGTTACACAGGTTCCAAAAACAAGGGCGCACTTATCTAGGGTGAGGGCACAATTTCTAAGGAGGTTCAGTGGATTGACTTTTCCCATCCAGGGAGATTTCAGAGATTCCCCTTCGACCCAGTTGAGAGGAAGGCAAGGCACATATTTTGCCTACTTCCTTGTCACATTCTGACGAAGGAATAATCTGTGGCGCATTTTCTAGACATTGGGAGTGCGACACTTTGGGCGGACACATTCGGGGTTCTCGAGTGATCATCAGATCAGATCCATGGAAACCCTTACGACCCATTTCAAAGTAGGCCGAGGTGATCATTTTGAGACACATCTCAACCGATTCCGACGGTCGAATCACTAGGGCGCAAAATTGCAGTGAGAGAGGGGTGCATTCCCCCAAGGGGATCCATCCAGGGTCCAGACACACCAACAAAGTGGTAGATCAGTTACCAAGATTGAGAGATAGAGTAGGGGGCACCATTTGGGGCAGTTTCCATGCCTTTCTGAGAGGTTTAGCCATCAGGGAGAACTTTCTGGACTTTAAGCAATTACCGTGCGCGCTGCCATAGTTCCAACTCATCCATTGATCCCGCAATGCTCATATATTATCGGGTATTATCATTTAGTTTTCTTATTGTATTTCAATTAATATCCTTTTGTCATTTGATTTATCCGAGTGATTCAATTTTATTCAGTCGCATTTTACATTGTACTCACAGAGATATCATAATATAAGATTTGCAATCTTTTGTCTCAATTATCATATATATAGTCATTTATATGTTGTAACAATGAATTATCTAAAATAGATACATCAAATTATCATTGTTTCCTAGACTAGCCAAGTTAGGAACATTACAGTGGTATTAGATATTTAGTCCTGCCAGCCTGTGACTAAAGACGATGAGCGTAGCAGAGGACCCAGGGGATCGTGATCATGTAGGTGATGAATATGTCACTTACAACAAATGTAAGGAGGGAAGACCTAGATCTGCTTTCCCCCCTTTTCCTCGCAGCTCAAAGAAAGAGGAAGAGGCATAGAGGGAAGCAGAGAGAAGGGCAAAGTGAGAGGTTGAGCCTGGGGCAGAGAGGATGTTAGGAGACAGATATGAGAGACCAGAGGGCAGTGGTAAGGCCCCCATGGACCCAAAATCAACCTTCATGCAGGTACTCAACAACCTGGTAGTCATTCAGTAGGCCATGACTCAGTCCTTGGCGCAGATGGCCGATAGACTGGCCATAGTGGGCACCCCGGGCACACAAGCCCCATATGCAGCACATGGAAACTCAAGGGTAGGCAGTAGACCCCAATATCCTACTCACACATACACTTCTTCAAGTAGGATTCTAGGGCCATTGTTCCCCAGTTTCTAGAGGGCACCCCCAGTAGCAGCACAATAGTCGATATCATAGAGGCCACCCACTTAGGCAGAGGACATTGCAGAGTATAGGAGGGAGTATGCATTATTCGACAATGACTTCCATTAGGACATGACCCTGGTCAAGTATTGTGGACTCAACCTCAAGAACCTCCCCAGAGATCCACATAGAGGAGGAAAACAACAACAACAAGGGAATAATATTGATTTCATCCAGAAAGTTGGTAAACTCAACATACTACAAGATCAACCAGATGATCGAGACAGAGGCCATCGATTTCGCTACCCTACACTTGGAGGGTGAGGCACATGAGTGGTGGCATCATGGACTGGTGACGTTGGGTCATAGTCACATCACCTCCTACATGGAGTTCAGATAGAGACTCATGGAAAGGTTTGACAGGAGGGATCCCGAGATCCACTTAAGGGATCTAGCCCAGTTGAGACAAACTGGCACAACATAGGCATTCATCATGGAGTTTCAGCTGGTAGTAGTGGTAGTGACAGATATATCAGAGCCCAGGATGATAATGTTATTCATAGAGGGACTCACAGAGCCTTTGAGAGGATGGGTGAAGGCATATAGGCCTCACACGTTGCAAGATTCCATCCTACGCACTCGAGATTTGGCAGACTTAGTGCAACAAACTAAACCCTTTTCCAAACCCTTCGTACCTTATAAAGATCGAGACAGGAAGACATTCCAAAGAGAATGGAAGGGAAAGGAGAAATTGGATGATGAGATGAGGTGAGAGATTATGAGGAAGAATCTTTGCTTCAACTGCAGAGATCCTTGGGTCCCAGGCCACAGGTGCATGGGAAAGGGAGAGATTCATTATATTGAGGTGGCAACAAACAATGTGGACTGTTAGGAGGAGGAGAAAGACAGTGGATCCACTAGCTCAAAGGAGGAGTCAACACAGGTAGAGGAGAAGCCTCCTCGTAGACCACTGACATCTACAGGGGCCCACCCACCGATAGTTCCACAACCTCCTGAGCAAGCTAACAGACGAAAACCAACAAAGGGAGGAGTCATATCGACCCTTTTTGGTGTTCCCAGGTATGATACCCTCCAGATCATAGGGACTATTCAGGGGCAAGGGGAAATCACCCTGATAGATGGTGGAGCCACCCACAACTTCATCGACGCTTTATTGGTATCAAGACATACACTTCAGAGAGAGGAGTTTGAGGGGTTTGATGTTGCAGTAGCAGATGGCCATACAGTGGAATGTCTAGACAGAGTTCCAGACTTGGAGATAAAGTTAGGAAAATACACAGTGAGACACACATTTTAGGTGGTTGACCTATCTAACACAAATGTGGTATTGGGAGTCCAATGGATGATCACCTTGGGAAAAATCACCACCAATTGCCAAACCTTGGAGATGGGATTCAGAGACTGTGATTGGAAGAAGGTTATTCTGAGAGGCATGTCAACAAGAGCACCCATGATAGTTTCGGTCAAAAGTATGGAGAGAATATTCATACATGGGAAGATAGCATATGCCATAGAGTGCTTGATCACTACACAAAAGGATTTAGAGGGTTGACAACAATATCATACAAAGATCATGAATTTGTTGGGACGACATCAACAAGTTTTTGGGTCGATTCCACCAGGGAGACCCCCTGACAGGGGGTTTGAGTACACCATTGAGTTGGAGGACGGGGCCAAACCTACGATCACACCCCCCTATCATCATTCTAGGAGGTTCAAAGATGATATAGAGAAAGAAATTAAGGAATTTCCAGCGATGGGACACATAACACCGAGAAACAACCCATTCACCTCTTCAGTTGTCTTAGTTATGAAGAAGTATGGTACCATGAGGATGCGCATTGATTACCAGGCCTTGAACATGAAAAACATCAAGAACCGGTATCCTATCCCTTGCATTAACGAGTTGATGGATGAACTGCAAGGGGCATTTTTCGTCTCAAAGATTGATCTATGCTCTAGGTATCATCAGATCAACATCCGAGAGCAGGACATAGAGAAGACGACATTTTGATGTCACTTTGGACATTTCGAGTTCCTGGTTATGACATTTGGGATAACTAATGCACCAACTACATTTCAGTCTTGCATGAACCACATATTCAGGGATCAATTGAGGAAATCAGTCTTTGTATTCTTCTACGACATCCTGGTCTACAACAAGACATGGTAGGAGCATATGAGGGACCTGGATTAGGTATTGAGTATCATGGAGGCCCTATCATTATACACCAAAGAGTCCAAGTGTGAGTTCATTATGACAAAGCTACTTTACTTGGGCCACATGATCATTACACAGGGGGTACAGGTACACCAGGAGAAGATCAGGGCTATTCTGGATTGGCCAACGCCCAGGAATGTGACAAAGTTGAGGAGTTTCTTCAGGATGTGCAACTATTACAGGTGATTTGTCTGGGGTTTTTCTCATCTTGGAACACCACTCATAGATCTTACCAAGCATGGGACTTTCATCTTGACCGAGGAGTCACAAAAAGCCTTTGGTCACATGAAGGAAGTCATGGGCACTCGTCCAGTGTTAGCATTACCAGATTTCACCTTGCCATTTGTACTAGAGTGTGATGCATCTGGCGAGGGTATCAGGGCAGTTTTGATGCAGGGAGGACACCCCATTGTATTTGAGAGGAGGAATATCAGTTAGCCCGAGAGGTTGTACTTAATTTATGACAAAGAAATGTTGGCAATCATGCATGCCTTGACCAAATTTAGACAATATTTGGTGGGAAACAAATTCGTGGTCAAGACAAATCACAACAACTTGAAGTATTTCCTTGAGCAGAAGGAACTTAGTGAGTGCCTATAAAAATGGGTGACAAAGGTACATGCATTGAACTTTGACATAGAGTATGTCAAGGGGGAAAAGAACATTGTGGCCGATGCACTATCGAGGAGACCTAGGACATGTTCTTTGATGGAGATTTTGGCAGATTGGAAATCCCACTAACATTCCAAGAACAAGTTCACTTGTGAGGTTATGGATGGGCATATATAGGATGACAGGTATAGGGTCATTGACAATGTCATATTCTTCAAGGATAGAGTCTACTTGGTGCCAAATTCGGGGCTCAAGAAAAAGATCCTCACAACAGTTCATGATTCACCACTAGCAGGCCATCAAGGGTTTTCCAAAACCTACAGACAGATCAGGGAGAGGTTCTCATGGAAGGGCCTGAGACACATCAGCGAGTGTGTGACTTGCCAGCAGAACAAGTCAGAGCATACTCTTCCAGCGGGGATACTTTAGCCACTCCCCATTCTAGAGCAGAAATGGGAAAGTATATCAATGGACTTCATCACAAGCCTACCCAAGGTACAGGGTAAGGACTGCATCTATGTAGTGGTCGACAGGTTGACCAAGTTTGCTCACTTCTATGCCATACTGACAGAGTACAATGTAGTTCAGGTAGCCAAGCTATTCTTCAGGGAGGTCTTCATACTTCATGGCTTTTCGAGGAACATCATCAGTGATAGGGACAATTGGTTCATTGGGACATTTTGGAGAGATTTGTTTAGAATGGTAGGGAGAAAGCTGACACCCAACACCAACTATCACCCTCAGACAGATGGGCAGAACGAGATCGTCAACAAGTGGGTTGAAGGATATTTGAAGAACTATATAGGTGGACAATAGAGAACATGGGTCAAGTGGCTACATTTAGGAGAGTATTGCTACAACACCACTTTCCACATGTCCATTGGTATGGCACCCTTCCGAGTATTGTACGTATATGATGCTCCCACTTTGGTAGACTTGGTTTTCGGGGAGAGCAGAGATCCCAAGGCCAAGGATTGGATCATAGAGAGTCAGTAGATTCTCAAGTTGCTAAAAGAGAACCTGCAGACGACACAGAACTGACAGAAGATGAGTGAGGACAGACACAGGATAGAGAGAAACTTTGTGGTTGGGGATTTGGTTTTCTTGAGACTCCAACCTTATAGATAGTCATCTCCGAAGAAGAGTGGGGCCGAGAAGCTCAAGCCCATATTTTATGGCCCTTATTGGATCATGCATCGAGTAGGAGAGGTTTCTTATGAGCTAGAGCTTCCACATGGGAGAAATATTCATGACGTGTTCCACGTATCTTGCCTCAAAAAGGAAGTGGGACAATTCATTATCACATCAGAGGAGATCCCCCCATTGGATGAGGAGGGACAATTGGAGTCGGTTTCAGAGGAGGTACTGGAGTTCTGGGAGAAAAAATTGAGGAGTAGGGTCATCAGAGAGTGTTTGATCATATGCAGAGGGCTTCTAGTAGAGGACGCTACTTTGGAGAGGGAGCAGGTGTTGCAACACCCTAGATTGGTATTTCTTGAGGACAAGCAATTTTGGGAAGGGAGGATTGTAATGTCCCTTTCTAAATAGGAGCTCCAGAGAGGAGGCTTAATGGTCTAAACCGCCCCGTTAGGCTATAGCCAGGGCCAGAAAGGGGTAAACAGGGTTACTAGAGGTTACTCCAGTCAAAGGTGTTATATTTAGAAAGTGACATTGAGCTAAAAGTGGTTAAAATCACTTTTAAGCCAATTTGAGTTAAAAATAGAACAAACGAGCTAAAATTAGAACTCAACAACGAATTAGGGTTTCGGGAAGCTATAAAGGAAAGGTAAAGCGACCTAATTCAACATGATGTAGATTTTGACTTGTCATTGAGGAGAGAGGCACATCTCAGGAGAGATACTTCAGTGGATTCCAGGAGGAAGACACCAGTTGGTTGATTTCGGTGTTGAGAGACACACCCTAGTCACCGGGAAGATCACACATGTCTTCTATCATTCTTCAACAACAGTTACACAGGTTTTAGCAGCAAGGGCACACTTATTCAGGGTGAGGGCACAACTTCTGAGGAGGTTAAATGGATCAACTTGTCCCATCCAGGGAGAGTTCAGAGATTCCCCTCCGATCCAGTTGAGAGGAAGGCAAGGCACATCTTTTTCCTGGTTCCTTGTCAGATTCCGACGGAGGAATCATCTGGGGCGCATTTTCCAGACATTGGGAGTGCGACACTTTGGGCAGACACATCCAAGGTTCCTGAGCGATCATCAGATCAGATCCAGGGAAACCCTTTCGACCCATTTCATAGTAGGTCGAGGCAATCATTTTAAGACACATCTCATCTGATTTCGACGGTGTAATTAGTAGGGCACAATTTTCTTGTGAGAGAGGGGCACATTCCCCCAGGGAGATCCATCCAGGGTTCAGACACACCAGCATAGGGGTCGGTCAGTCACCAAGACTGAGAGCTAGAGTAGGGCGTACCATTGAGGACAATTTCCAAACCTTTCCGAGAGGTTTAGCCACCAGGGCAAACTTTCCGTACTTTCAGTAGTTACAGTGTGAGCTACCATAGTTCTAGCTCATCCATTGATCCCACATTGCTCATCTATTATTGAGTATTATCATTTAGTTTGCTTATTGTATTCCGACTAATTTTCATTTGATCTAGCTGAGTGATTCATTTTTATTCAGCCTCATTCAACATTGTTCTCAAAGATATATCATAATATAAGATTTGTAGTCTTTTGTCTCATTTATCATCTATATGGTCATTTATATGTTGTAACAATGAATTATCTACAATAGATACATCAAATTATCAGTGTTTCCCAGACTAGCCAAGTTAGGAAC
Organism: Picea sitchensis; assembly: GCA_010110895.2. Classification (NCBI taxonomy): domain Eukaryota; kingdom Viridiplantae; phylum Streptophyta; class Pinopsida; order Pinales; family Pinaceae; genus Picea; species Picea sitchensis. The sequence continues at coordinate 33,800 of SNQJ01S0095750.1, forward strand.
ATTACAATGTCACTGCGAAGGTCATGTGGCACACGGACTACCATAAATGTGCCTTATCTATACATGCACAACAAACATGGGGGGAGGAGCATGACCAGAGCGTGACCATTCGTGGATGAAACAGTTGGCAGTAGGAATTAAATTTGCAACCGATGTTGGCAAGAGGAGGAATTAAATGACACTTGAATGCGTGATGTTGTTCCCAAATATTACGTCATCGATCCTAGAATAAGAGATGAAATGCATTATCCAATGACATTGCAGGAAAACAAATTATAATTAATTTAGAAAATATTTTTTTTCTAAACTTTGGTTAAAATGTAAATATTCAAGTCGGTCAACAAGATTTAATAGCATTTAATAGTAGGCCAGCGTCAGATCGAGCACTATATACATTGCCTATCGGCAGGTATAATAACCAATTCAATATTTTTTTTTAAAGAACTCAATAAGTGGACAATCAAATAGATGTACATAATGACTCTTTTTAAATATTTAACTTTAAATATAATTAAGTACAAAATGTGACTATCTTGAAAGGTGGAAAAAACTGTCGTAACTCAGTTGTCAATCAATGGTGAGGACAATTAACATTGACTACTATTAGTGAATGCATGCTAACTCATCACCATTATTAAAGAAAAACCAGGCCACTTGAAATAACCCGCTAGTGATCCCTAAGGCAGTAGACTTTCACTCTTACTAGATACTTTTGAGTCTTGGGTTCTTAACCTATTTCCTTATGTCTAAGAAAAATAAAATTTCAACGAATTAAAAATAATTTAAATATTTTAAGCTAAAAACCTTCTATGCTTTTCTATTAGATATACAAAACAAAGTTACACCCTGCCCGGGGGACCTGCAAAAAAAAAAACCAATGTCTGTCCCTGAGATAATTTAAATAGGCTTTCATCTTAATATTATCAAGTCCGATATCAAAATTAACCAGAATTGGTACTCTGAAGATAATTTTTACTACTGACCTTATCTGCCCGAGTTCTATAATACCTATGCATATTAAGAATTATGTAATCTTGTAAATGACTAAAGCAGAAAATTGGGTCAAACCCGATCCCACTACGCTCTTTCTTGGTGAAGGGTCATCTTGGTGTCAGCTTTGATGTCGATGCCAACCTCGTCTTCTTCAACTTGAATGGGACAATCTTTGGAGCATGATGGGCTCGACGTCCCAATTGTTGCATTTGGCTACTCATAGCTCTGGCCACTTGGGGTGACCCTGAACTGAATTCCATACTGGGACTTGCATAACAACTCAAATTTATCTTCAAGAATTCTGACTATATGCAAGATGTTCCTCTGTTCCTTCCTGGTCTTCTCTAAGGCTTGTGCCACCATTGGTTTCACTATCCAATAGGTTTCTGCTAACTTAAAATATTTGGTTTCTTTGGTCCTGGAATAATATGGGTCTTCAACCCATTCCTTCACCTCATCTAGAATCTTCCCCTTTGTTGTGTTTTTCCTCTAAACTCACACCACATCCTCAACTTCTGTCGTTGCCTTCTTCTATGCTTCAGAGTAGAGGTATTTAAATTTGGATCCCACCATCCAAGCTGCTCGTGCAACCCTGGCTTTATTCATAGGCCCATGGGAGGAAGACGCTTCTTCTCGCTTCCCCCTGAGCCGACCACCCTTCACCCTGCACCTCGCCATGTTGCACCCCCCTGTAACATTTGTCTTTCCACGCAATATCCTTGCATCCACAGACCACTACTCATGTCTGTTCATCCCCGCTTTCCTAATCCAATTCACTTTCCCTCTCCACTCTCCTACCTCCCCGACCAACACTTGGAACACTTTACACTCTCAATCAACCCTGTTCCCTAGACGATTTCTAGGGCTCAAGATCCAATTTAAAACTCAACCAATTAACTATTGAAGCTCCCCTCTCACTCGCGTTGGTGCGCTTATCCCAAATTTTTGAAATGTAGGTCTGTTTAGAAGAGGGCCTCTCGTCTGGTTCATGAATTACTTGCCTTACCCACCAAAACAACTCTTCATAACTTCTCTCGTCATCATGATTTCATAAGGTACCTTCCATGGTAGCTTCTGAATTTTCACCTTACTCTCCATTGAGAGTTGCGTACACCCACCGGTTCTCACACTTCACTTGTTTATTGAGATCACCAATTCCTCACTTGTGGTGACCCTGTACATGCCTCCTCCTCACCGGATTGCCGACTCCAAATCCATGTCGACATGTCCTTGTTAAATTGAAGCAAATTAACACCTATCCTTGCCATCCCATCAAGCTTCTGAGATGTTATCACGTGCCTGAGCCCAATCTCAACATCCATCACCCCACCTGGAAAAAAATATTTTAAATTTTACTCACACTAAAAAAAAAAACTTACATACATTAATAATATAATTTCATTTAAAAAAATTAAAAAAAAATCGTTACTCATAACTTGCTAATGTGAGAAATGGTAGAAAGTGCATCACCCTCCATAGATGAGGGCACGAATATTGTGAAGAGTGGTTGGCATATCCTTGTGCTCAAGTACGACATCATTATGTAAAAGGAAACCCCTTTATGAGAGGGAATGGCATGTTCTCCAATGATTTCTTATCATACTTTTAAGACCTTTTAATTAGAAAATTAGGTGCATGTTCAATTTCCCTTGCTAGCTACCAACACCATCCACTCATATTAATAGAATGAAGCATGTTCTTTAATGATTTGCTTTGTTGTGCAGGTTTCGAGATATGATAGAGGTCATGCCATATCGTTAGTTTGGTTGTTTGCAAGACGAGTGAACAATGTGTTTTTTTTTAAAATAAAAGATTGATATTACTTCAAAAAGTCTAAAAACCATACAAAAAATTTGAAGGACCTGGCGTCTATCTTGTCAAAAATGGAAACCAGAAGTAGACCCAGGGTCAGATAAAAGATGTCTATAACTATTTTGTTTTCAGAAGCGAAAATGATCAAGTAGCCTGTTAAAGGTCTGTCTATCATAATCATACAGACAGACCTTTAGGCCATTTTTGTAATGTCTATCATGATCAAGTAGCCTGTTAAAGGTCTGTCTATAATAAGGTTAAAAACTTTCGTTGTCTGTCCAAAGCCTGTTAAAGATCCCCGCCTGTCGACTTTTAAGAGTGTATACATTTATGACTTTCAGCCTGCCAGATGGGGCCGCGGAGCTGACATGCGTACACTTGATTTTTCTCCGCCTGCTCTGTCGCTTCTCCCACCCGATTTGTCTACGTCGTTGGCAGGATCAATGAACGTCGCAACATGTCGAGGATTCAGGGGAGATCTATGGAAAAGTTGTGCGGCTTCTTCTTTTTCTGAGGTATTGTAGACGTTCAGTGAACAACAGGTGATGAAGTATGATGTTGAGAGAGGTCTGTTTGATGCCCTGAGGCTTGCAGAAATCTAAGGAGAAGTTGTGCGGCTGCTGCTTTTTCTGGGGTGTTGTAGACGTTCAGTGAACAACAGGAGATGAAGTATGATGTTGAGAGAGGTCTGTTTGATGCCCTGAGGCTTGCAGAGATCTATGGAGAAGTTGTGCAGCAACTACTTTTTCTGGGGTGTTGTAGACGTTCAGTGAACAACAGGTGATAAAGTATGATGTTGAGAGAGGTCTGTTTGATGCCCTGAGACTTGCAGCAGGCACAGCAAAAAGACTGTCCAGCATGTGGGCTTGTCCCAGGAACATTTCTTTCAGTTGACTGATGGCATCTGCAGCATAAAAAACCACCCTAACATACCTTGCCGCCAAGAAATTAACTCCATGGACATTAGCATCACATTTGTAACACAGGTTCGCCGTACCAAATTATTTCCCCCAAAACACAACTCCTCAAGCAGAATTTCCCACTGAAAATTCTCACAGGAAATCCAAACTAAACACCCAATTTCAATTGGAGATGGATCGAAATTGGCTGAGAATCGAACCCGGGGTATGGAAATCGAAATTTTCACTAACCTCAGAGTCCCTTCCCAAAAAATATAACTTGAACAAAATATTTTATACGATGAAATCTCTGGTTCTCGGTATCGCCGATTCTCTTTGCCAAAAAAAAGTTTACGAGAACTTCCTCATTAAAAATTCGAAGATCTTCAACCGTCCACGTATACGCATAGGACGCCCCTCGAAAATAAAATGCTAACATGCAGCTACGACTACGACGTTCTGTGATATGACACGTGGAATGTCCGGAGGACAAGTTTATGACGACTTCATTAAAAATGGTATTTGCTAGCTGTTCTACGAAATGATTTTTTTGTCCGAATCTAGTGATATAAATTTACACGAATTATTGTTTTTTGTTGTTCATAATCCATTTTTAAATGTAGAAATGGATTCAACATTCCAAAAACTTTCATGGCACTTGAATTTTACAGAAGTAATCACTTAAATCTATGAAACCAATAATTTCTCGCCAAATTTTGAGCAAATATCTCCAATTTTTTTTTTCATTTAGTAGAATCTTTAACCATTAAAAATTCCAAGATCTTCTACGATCCACATATACACATAGATTTCTTCACATCTGATATGACACGTGGAATCTCTGGGACACTTTGATTGTGGAGTCTCTAAAAATCTCTAGATTGCATGGCCACAATGATTTATAAATAAAATTAAAGATTTATTAATGGATGGAATATCGTAGCCACACGAATAATTAGTTTTTATTTAATGCATATAAGTACGACTTATAAATCTTTTATTACTTCCAAGGCAATTTTTTTTAAGGTTCGATTCTTGTATCAATTTTCTCCATCGCTTATTTGAATGTATTTTTGGATTTAGAAATGCTATTTAAATAACAAAAAATTGTGATTTTGTGCAAATTTATGTTGTTGGATTTCGACGAAAAAGGCCAAAACGTAAAAAAGTTAAACAACACCTGTAAAATCTGCTTTCACAAATGTTCGATCCAGATTCGAAATGCATAGATTATATATATTCATTGCCAATCCAACTAATGAAGAATGCAATGCACTGAGTTGTAAAGGGTGTGGAATTGAATCTCTTATGGATCTACTTGTAAATGAGAGGCATTATCAACTGTGTTGCCCCTCCTCCCATGTTTACCTAGCCTCATGCCATCCCATTTTGCCAGCCCCATAATCAATCTCGCTCTTGAACATGGAGCTCATCCAAAATTGGCATGAAACAAATGTTTGCATATGTTGGCATCAAGATGTCGATGAAAAAACGAACTAGAATAAACCTCGTTGAAGTGGAAACATTGGCTATGTAGAAAATGAGTGAGCATTATCATGGAGGTGCCAATCTAATGGGGGCCTTGTTGATATTATGGTAGCTGCGGGAGGTATCTACCTCCACGTGTAAACCCGACGAGAATAGAATACTCCGGGAAGCAAGAGAAACCCTAATGAGCTGGCTAATAACCCTAGAAGACTTGTCGGCTCAAGAAGATAACTTATATTAGGTTATTAGCCTCCAAGAGAAG
>SNQJ01S0095751.1:0-31750 GCA_010110895.2 Picea sitchensis
CCACGTGTCACCCTGATTCGTTACCCACATGTGCCTCAATTGCTTGAATCAGTCTGACACTTGTCACTCCCTGGTTGTGCCACGTGTCACTTTGCTGACGTGATCTGTTGACGTGTGTTGGATCGATGGTCCATATCTCATGCATGTTTTAACGGCTGCGATCAATTCGCGAACTCGCACATCGCGAAATCGGTGTTTCCGTTGTCATGAGTTCTTTTCATTTTGAAATCGCGATCCCCGATTCTCCGATGAATGAGATCAATGGTCCAGACCTCTTTTTCTCTTTAACGGTTGCGATCATATCGCGAAATCGGAGTTTCCGTTGTCAAGTGTTCTTTGCATTTTGAAATCGCGATCCCCGATTCTCCAATGGCTTATCTCCCTCGCAGCTTCTGCATATCTGACAGTTGTCGGGGTTTGCTTCCAATCTGACGGCTGAGATCACTTCTTTTCTGCGCTTAACTCCTGCGCTTAACATCTGCGCAGCTTCTCCCGATCCAACAGCTGTTGGGATTTCCGAGTGAGATCCGACGGTTCTCGGTCTCTTTCCTATGCTTCTTGCGCATATAAGACTGTTATTCCTCCTGAGCTTAATTTCCTTTGTCTTTTGTTTGCCTGTCATCTTCACTGTTGTACTTTCCATCAATGACAAGCATATGCTAACTGTTACACATTTCCAACACACTAACCAATTGATACCATGTATCTGATGGTTTTTGAATAACCACTAACCAATCTTGACACTTTTAGGTGTCCAACAACATCCCAATGTATCATGTGTATGATTAAATTGCATGTCATTGAACCATAATCTTGTCAAAGCCTGTTATCTCTGGAAAATATCACAATGTAATCATGTGAGCCAGGATGCATGCAAATTGTTTACTTAATGTAAACTCCAATTTGATGAGAGCGAACCAAGAGAAGTGAATCATCTTCTAGTCAGACACATCCTTGAAAAATGCCTGACAACTCAATCAAATGCCAAGATGCAATGCAGAAGGATCCTCTTGTCCTCTGCTAGGTCGAATGACCATTTATGTGAACCAAATGTTCACATCATTGCTCTCAAAATCAAAATCTATATGATTCAACTTAAACTTATTGAACCATAATTCTGCCAAAGTCTGTCATCTACAGACTGCAGTTGCCCATTTGGAAAATTTCATGCCCATCTGGCATACTTGATGTTTGTTGTTGTCGAAACTTTCTATCTGACAACCAATTCCATCATCAATTCCCCCCTTTGTCAGCTGAAAGGAGAGACCACAAGTGGTTTCATGAACCATCATCACTAGAATTTTGAACTCCCCCCCTTAAGGTGCATGAGAGTTACATCATTGTACTCCCCCCTTCTAGGCTCAAGAGAGTACCATACTTGTTCCATTTGAGTACAACACAAAGTGGGCATGCAGAAAAAACCACATGTTATCTCATCCCATGAGGGCCATGCTAGAAAGCTATGCCATAAGGGGACCACTTATGTGAGGTACAAAAATGTTATGTGATACAATATTGGTCTTTACTCGAGAATGAATTCTACGGTAAGACTTATATAATCTCTTGGTTGTTGATGACCATTTCTAGGGATCAATCCACTCATAGTGAATCTTCAATCTTGCAGGTTTCTTCAGCGTTGAACATCTGTCTGAAGAATGGTTATGCTTACCACAATGCTGGCAAGGATGGAGATCAAAACACTGATTCTCCTTGTGACCAACTTGATTACAATGTTGGCACTTATCATTATGATGCTGAACTTGAACAAGTGAAGTTGAAGCTTCTTGAAGGAATCCAACACTTTGGAACTTGATTGGTTTGGAATAATCAGGAATATGAAAGGTAACTTCCTTGTCATATCCAAGTCCTGTTCTATTCTTGTTGTAAATGATTTCTTCCCAAGGTCTGATGATGGGATTGGAAAGAGTATTATGAACCTGTTGCTTTGAAATCCATGGAAGTGGATTTAATGCATGTTGATGCATCATTGAAAGGTTTTCTTCACTAAAATCAAAAGAAAACTCTTGAATTGTAGGTTCATGAATACATTCAACTTCGTCTGAAACTGATTCTAAAGTTGTATCACTGTGTTGTTCCTTCACCGACTATTGATCAAAAGAATCATCATCATTATCATCATAGAGAGGGTTGTGCTGAACAAAAACTAGTTCAGAACACTTCACTGACTGTTGATTTTTGAGATCTATCAACTCATCATTCAATAGCTGGGATAGAGATTGAAGAATTCTAACTTTAGCTTGCATCAGTTGCAAACAAGTTAGCACTGATTGAAGAGTTGTTTTTTTCAATGCCACTGTGTTGTCTTCAGTGGTGTTTATTAGAGTGTTCAATAACTCTAATAATTCTAGATTTCCAGTCATTTCAAAAACACTAAATGAGGTCTCCTTGTGCAGGTAGATCCTGATTACAATTTTACTCGATAGAAGAAAGATTATTTGCAACTCGCTCACTTGAATCGCTCGCTTGTACTTCACGCTCGCTTGCTTAAACTTGCTTCCAGGAAGTTGAGAATGTCGGTTACCACCGAAAATGCATCCCAAAGACTTGATGTTTACAATGATTTGAGTTTCAAGTACTCATCCTACGACTCAAAATGACTCTTGGGTGTCGGGCTCAGCTGAAAATGCACCTTATGACAAATTCAACTCAACTTGATTTCAAAAATACAAGTAAACTTACAAAAGGACAATTTTCAAGTTACAATAAATCTTGATTCTGAAGTTGAATTACTCTTTGAATGTGTTGTTGATGCTTTTGAGTCCAGTTCTCCTTTGCTTACAAGCTTGACTTGTTTCTTGCTTTAGTATTCTTTGTTGATGCTTGATTTGCATTAATTTTTCTTGAATGCATGTTCATGAGTAACATTGTGTTTGAATAACATGAATTATGCTTGAATTTTCTTGCTTGATGTTGATTTCATGTGTGTATAGTTGTACGATAAGCGTAGTGTCAAAACTAGACACAAAACACCATGAAAACATTCAAAGAATCATTCACCATCGCACACAATACAAAGTGTACCTAAGATCCCCTTATTCAATTTCAGGCAGATCTAGGACACGAGCAAAAATAATCTATTTTATTATGGATTTCCTTGTGATCACAATAGTGTGCCAAAATACAATGAAGTCATCCTAATCTCTTTCTTGATATCGCAAGGATATTCAAAGAGAGGATTACAAATGTTCCAAGCTCTCTTTCAAGCATAAACTTGTCTTATATGCATAATATGTTTCTCTTTAAATTCTTGAAATAAAAAGGATTTTGTTTTCATACTTTTACTAGGAAACAATCCGCCCAAACTTGAAAACTGCGCCACTTAACATGCAAAACAAAGATCATCCAACTTGTGAGGAGACTTAGATCCAATGAGAAAATAACCACAACAACTATAAGAGATTGAGTTGGCACTTCATGTGTAGAGGAATAGTCACCATTTGTTGTCTACCAAAGAGACTTAATCAAAAAAAAATTGATCTGCAATTTTCCTTGATCTGCACCTATTTTTCTTTGAGAACAACTCCAGGAATCTCGTTTAACTTTTAGGCTACCTTCGATCTAAGAATTCCAATCTACAAATTGGCTGAATCAAATGGGTCAATTCCCATTGCTTGGAGATCTGCACTAGATTTGCCTAGATGCTAGATCAACAATATACTACTGCACTTCGATAAACACACTATTGGCCCTTTGGTTTACCACAAATCTTCTCGTATTGGACTTACAAGGTTTCAAACTCATCATCTATTGTTGTTGTTAACAAACCCTAGCTAACAGTTTGGAGTGAATAAGAGGGCTGCGGACAAATATTTCCATGGGAGCTGCGTATGTAGATCTAAAATGTCATAGCGCATAGGAGGACCGGTGCTCTCTCAAGTATGGTGGTCGTTAATGGAAATTATGATAATATTACAATGCAGATATATCACGATAATATCGCATGCATCAAAGACAATATATGATAGTATTACGATTATGGCTTTCATCTCCCAACATTATCTCAGGAATCTTAGACTTAGAAATAACAAAGATTATCCTATTTCCTAAATAGAGCATAAAAACATCACAGGAAACTACGAAAGAATTTTATGCCTATAGATATAGGAATTTTGACCAGCAACCGGATTTAATGTTGAAAAACGACCCAGGGCTCCATTCAACAGAAATAAAACTCATTTTATCAAGAATTCAATACCCAATCTGACAGCATACTGAATCCATGTATCGTCATGGAGATTTTGAATCTGCGCACAATATTGTTGGCTTCTTCACGTGCTCCCACAATATCGTTGACTGCTTCTTATCGTAGGTTGGTCCAACAATTTACAATCTCGTGATTTGGTATTAGCTAGTTTTCTTAGTCAAACATTTAAGAGAATAAAAAACTTGATTTCAGATATGTGGACGCACATATCATGGATGAAAAAACTAGTGTGTGAATTCAATTTACCATTCTTGCAAGGCGCTAAACTTCTCAGACTCGACCAACTCGGCCGACATTCACTGTGAGGACTGAAATCGTGGCAGAATTTGCAGATTTGATTCTCTTCTGGAGGCGCAGATCCCTGTTGGTGAATCTTAGATCTGATTTTCCTGGGAAAACTATAGATCCGTGAGGAGGGCAGATTCAATCGTTGAAGAGCGGGGAGAGAGTGATGGTGGAGTCGATACAGATGGTGTTGGCCTTTCTCTGCTTGATTGTGGCCTGAGTTGAGTTTTGTGACACCGCGACTGTCGTGGATGTGTATAGAATTATACAATATGATTTCAGAGGGATGCCCTTTGGTTCGTGCCATGCCGGTCTTAACCATCACGTTGGATCAATGATATTCGCTGTCGGGATGGATCTTTCACGCACAGTAGTCATAGTGCCCATCAACTCTTTCACCTTAAAAAATGGTTGTGAAGAGTGTCGTTGTTTTCCTCTGCTTTTATCAGACTAATCGGTAGGTGCGGACACTAACAGATCTCCCTAGATCCACCTGGATCTAGAACAAAATAGGATAGGACATGACTCTTTCTCTAAGTTACGACCATTGAATTAGCTAGTAAGGAGGAACAAGTGACATACCTTTGTATCGCTTCCTTAGGTCTCTGTTGCTCCTGCTTCGCTCCGGTGCTCTTGTGAGGTTAAGACCAAGACAACACAAACCAACCAAAGTGAAGATAGAAAAATGTATTCAATGTCAACTTATGCATATGATCAAGGAATTACACAATAAAGTAAGAATGACTTTATGGGAAAGGGACATGTCGTTGTATCATATTAATTGAAAGTAGAAGATACAACCTGATCACCTTGATGTCGCAAGATTCCTTTCGATGACTCTTGGTTCCAACACACACACTTGCTTTGCCCTTGCATGAAGAAGATCCAATTCCTCTTGATAGACCTACTGGAGCCTCCAAGCTTCTGTTCAAGCTGGGTTCTTCACACAATTCTTTCACCAATTCTTCAATTAATCTTGCTTAACCTTTTCCATGAGAATCCTTTCAATATATAGGAGAGGATGAGATGGTTACATGGATGAGAATGATCCCACCAAATCAGATAATCCAGTAAAATGACAACCATACGAATGCCAACTCATTTTCTAGAAGATTCCCTTCTATAACCCTCTAGACTTCTTCTCTTTTCCAATCTTAAAAACAAGTTCTCACCCTGTGTATAGAGCAACCTATGAGAAGTTTGCACCCTATATGAAGGTGGCCTGCGATAATGGGTCATTCTCGCACCCTAGGCCATAAACAGCCTGCAAACTCACTTTGAAAATATGTTTTCTGGAAGGAGATAAATGCCACTTTTCTTAGGAGAAAGTTCTTGTTGGGAACCTAAGTATACCATTATTAATACATCACCAAGATGACCAAAATCATGTATAACAGAATGCACCCCAAAGTATGAGACCAGAATCAATGACAACCGAAATACTTTGTAAACTGCGTGTGTGTGTCGGAAACCAGGAGCGCACCTAATCGGAAACTTGCAAACAACCAAGCATCTGCAGAAAATCATACTAGTTCTGAGGTAGGCATTCCCATACTCAGATCATAGATAGATGACATCATAAACATAGGGCATGGCCACCAATCATACACTGTGGATCCATGGCATCAAAATATCGCATAGCCACCAAGAATACACTGTGGATCCATGCGAGAAGATTCAAATTAAGACGACATAGCCATGAGACATACAAAGTGGATCTATGTGTCAGCAAATCATACATATTCCATCACAGCCTAGATCAAAGAGATGAGACCCAGGGTCTTCAATCCTGTCACCTGAAAGTATGAATCTAACCATGTGATTACATGTGTTGAAGTCGAACATGGTAGAAACCACTTGATTATCGGTCATTGATGAAACCGTTAACAAGTGCGAGGGAAATCACCATTAATGTCAATGACTCCCAAGGTACACTATTACAATCCACCGAATGTGAATAAATGAGTTGAAGTTGAACATTCGAAGGAATCTCCCGATTAGGGGTCAATGATGAAAACCCACTGTCGAAAGCGAGGAAACCTGCCATTGAGGCATGCAAGTTCCAAGGTACCAAATAATTTCCAAGTCTTGTTTCTGGATAATGAGCTGGAGTCGATGGAACAAAACTCATCACAGGAGGGCCTTGATGTATCCCCCATCAATGACACGAAATGAGTAATATATTTTGAAGGCGGAACATAGTATGATGTAAGTTGAACTGGACACAGGGAAGGCTGACACAGAGAGAATGGACAACTGCAGATGGCCGACTTAATAGAGGTTTCAGATGGACTTCTCTTGAACATATGAATGACATGCCCAATGATTTGGCAGCACTGACTCAGAGACGAATCAGGATATGATCTTGTAGCAAATCGAATGAGAGACAAATGGATTTCCCAAACCGGCTTCAAATAATGAATAAGGGGGTGTCATGTTCAAGAGCGACACTTACTGTCAATAATATGAATACGAAAACACATCCCTTTCTCAAACTTTCCCCCACCATTTCTGGCGAGTACCTCTTTATTTTTACACAAGCTCGAGGATGATAACATATGCTTGTTGATGTAAGCTCATCCTTCGGATGAGTCCCTCAGAGTATGTTTAACGAACCCTAGGAAGGAGTGGTTCGGTCCCATTATGGGTCTTTCGATGTTTGTTTAACGAGTCCAAAGATAGAAAACTTGAATGTTTTTCATGATTATAGAGTCTGGAAAAACACTCAAAAGAGAACTCTCTCAGTTCCTTTTTCATAAAATAGTCTGATGAGACCGAAAAAGAGATAAATTATCGCCCAACAGATGCTTTCTTCAAATACTTTAACGAGCGTGAAAATAGCAAGATCGCTCGACAATCTTTTCATGTTTAGAGAGTTTGAAAAGAGCTTAAAGAGGACTCCAGGGGGTTCCTTTTTCGTATAACCTTGTTGAGCCTGAAAAAGTGATAAAAGTGTGCTCAATTACGTTCTCATGTATTTTCGAGCGTGAGAACGGACAAAGACCAAGCTCGAGGTTTTGTGCAAAAAAACATAAAAAAACAATTCAAACATGCAATGAAAAAGAGAAAAAATATCTGTATCCCTGCGTATGGACATTGAATTCATCATGTTTGAAAAAAATTGTACTCATAGAGGTATTAGGCATTAGGTTTGATAAATAAAACAATTATAAAAACAAACCAAAATGGTAAAAAGTAAATATAAGTGGGTAAAAGTTCTTTTTACCATAGTCATTGTAACTTTGCCAAGATTTTAGCCCAAAACCTCTCTTTTGCCCTTGAATTTCAGTGCTTGATTGCGGAAGGTACGAGAAACCATTTGGCAAACCATCTCTGGCAATGAGGTAAGCTCCTTGTCTTCTATCTTTTTATGGTTCAATTTTTTATTTTCATTGGTAAATTTCAAGTTTTTGAGCTTGTTTTAGGGCTCAAATTTACGCTCAGGCATTCTCGCAGGCTAGCCACACGGGACCTGCGAGAATGCATGATTCTCACAGGTGGCCCCAAAGGCACCTGTGAGAACCTCACACTGTGCCAAAAGAGCGCCTATGAGAACCACAAAATAAAAATTTCGTTTGATGTTTGCCCAATGAAAAATGTACCAAGGGTTGAAGAGAGTTGCTGACCTTCTTCTTATGGTTCTTCTGCAGGCATTTGGCTGTCACCATGGTTCTAGAATGGCATGAAAGAGAGCATGAAGAAGATGATGCTATTGCCAGGAATAACCCAGGCATAGTTGTCTCTTTGTGAGACTATGGTCTCCTAAAATTCTTTCGGATCCTGGGTATGAGGGCCTGAGTTAGGCTGTTGGAGTACCTCATTCATATGTGGGACGTGGACCAACAAGTATTCCATGTAGGGGTCCACACATTGTCCTTGGATATCGAGGACGTTTATTTCCTGACAGGACTATCATGGCATGGGTACCACGCTAGCTTGACTGGTAGCCAAGGTGGTGGGTTTCCTATGAGTGAATATTGTCGTCAGTACTGTGTTCCAGAGGCGGAAAGAAGCAAAGGGAAAGTGGCCATTTGGGGGGTCCAGGATTTGACCCTTCGAACTATTTTTTTCACCATTGCTCATATGGATGGGAGCGTTGCTCCACACATGGCTCTCCAGAGCTACTTTCAGTATGCCATAGAGTGTATTGAGCCTCGGGTCTTTAACTGGTTAGACGCAGTCCTTCGTAGCGTGAAGAGGCAGTTGACTAAATGCAGGAGAGGCGACCTGAAGAAATTCGGGTACGGGTCATTGTTGGTGTCATTATTTCTCGAGAGGGTTCCCTTGTTGAGTTTGCAGGTTGAGTGGGGTTTACCAGCTCCAGAGGATCTGAGGATTTTGAGGTGGTGTAACCTCATGGCCCGACATGTAGTTGGACCAATCATCAAATACAATGATTCCTTCTTTAATTGGTTGTGACCACAGATGTTGATGGTCGATGATTATGCCTATGCTAGGTTGGACTTCCGAGGGGATCCGGACTTGGCCCTACCCAAGGGCGCTCAGTGGGGAGATCTTGGTAAGAAGTTCACATTTTACTTTTTAAATGTTTTTGTGAATTTTATCATATGCAAATGTGTTTATGTTTGTTCGAGGTCTAAAAAATTCTTCTTTGATGACATAGACGTGGGGCCTTATCGACCTCTGGGTACTTCTCCTATTCAGCGACGAGGAGAGGTGGCTCCAATGCCATAATGGGATGCTAAAGATTATGAGGCAGTGGAACAAAACTTAGAGGGTTTGACTGCAGACATTCTGGACATGCCTCTTGGAGAGGTCCCAGGACGTTATCAACGTCATACGGTGGGTGTGTCAGAGTCTGTTGGTCGACTTCTTCGTAGGGTTGCCCGTGCAGTTGTGTTTTACCGTGAACGTCATCCATGACGTTACTTTGTAGAAGCTATGAGCTTTAGATTTTGAAATTTTGGTCCTCGGACATAACTTTTTTGTAAAAAAAAAATTGATCATTATATATACATACGGCTTCTACCGGCTTATCTTGTGTTGTGTGATACTTGTGATGTGATTGATTTATAAATGGCCCAAATGTCTGTCTAATACATATTTAACTAATGCATCAGTTAATGTCTTTTGACATCTAGGAATATGTGTATACTCAATATAATCAAAATAACGTTCTAAGAGCCCGCACGGGTGTAGATGGATTGGCAAGTGCAGTGTAAATGGAAGGAAATTTGTAAATGAAGTCTCATGTTCGATTCTCACCTGGACTTACTCGTGCGCCATTCTTGCGGGCTGGGTGGTTGCACCTGGGGTTATAGTGGTAGCCACCTGGGGATCGACCCCATGTCACGCGAGTACGAAAACCGTGAGTTGTCGATTCCCCCAGTAAAAAAAATAAATAAATAAAAAATAAAAAAATAATAAAAAAAATAAATAACGTTCTAAGAGGCGAATTCGCAAATATACCCTTAACAAAGTAGGACTTCGAATAGCATAGACATTACTTAACTATATTACTACGAGCTGCGAATCAAGTCGTACAACCAAGTGACAGATACCGAGCGAGATAACATCAATCAACAATTCGATAACAACGCTATACTCTGCAATATTGTTGGTCGCACGACTGAGGCACACACCTCGTAGAGTGATAAGTTCATTTGTAGGGGCGTAAATTACCCATGCAGCAGAAGCAAGGTTCTGAGTACTACAGATAACGCCATCAGTGAAGCCAATGTGGGTTAGCGAAGACTCCAACATCTGGAAACCAAACACATCGTAACATAAGGGCAGAGACCAGATAACGAAAAAAGAAAACTACAGTAACACATAAGAAGTATGATACAATAAAATATAAGTACTCGTGCACATGTGATCTTATGCATAGTACTTCTTTAAGTACAACCCATTTCTGGGTTCACTCAAAGGGATACCGTCGTAATCTACTAACTCATAGGCTCCTTTCTCCAAAACTCATCTAACGATATAAGGACCTCGCCACATGGCTTCGAATTTTCCAGCTCCTAGCATATCTCAATCTTGTTCGTAGAGGAGAACCAGATCTCCTTCGGAGAAAACGCGAGGCTTGACATGTTTGTCGTATTGGGCCTTGACACATTTCTTCTGGGCTTCTATGACTAGGGTAGATAACGTCAAGTTTCATCTAAACGCATGAGATACAACAGACGTTCTTCCTCTGCAGAAGTGTTTGGTAGGAGTTCGACGACTAGTTTTAAAGAGGGTATCTCGCATTCAATCGGGAGGATGGCTTCTAGACCACAGACTAACCGGAAAGGTGTAAACCTAGTAGCGGACTTAATGGATGTCTGGTAAGCCCACAATGCTGAAAAAAACATTGTGTGCCAACTTGTTTTGTGAATCCCTATCATTCGTTGAAGCATGGTTATGAGAACTTTATTAATCGCTTTGACTTGGCCATTGGCTTGTGGGTAATAGGGCGTTGAGTTTTCATGGCGAAGACCCAACTTTTCAGTGGGTTCAAACATCATGAAGTTTCTAAAGTGGCTACTGTGATCAGTGACGATAGCCTGAGGAACACCAAAATGAGCTATGATGTGATTGAAAATGAATAATGTTGCGGCCTTTCCAGTATTGTCAAATGTCGGCATCGCCTCGGCCCATTTCGTAAAATAATCTACGGCTACAATAATGTATCCATGCCCCCCGTCCAAGTGGGGGTGACATGTCGTGAAATCGATACCCCATTTCATGAAGGGACCAATGGATACCACAGGGTGAAGAGGAGCAAGATTTGAGCGTATCTTATGATTATAGGTCTGGCAAGCGTGGCATTTTTGGACGACGATTATGCAATCGTTAAACAAAGAAGGCCAAAAATACCCTGCTCATAAGATCTTCTGGGCAGTAGCATACCCAAACATATGACCACCACAAGCTCCAGAATGGCAGTCATTTAATGCCTTCTCGGCTTTGTAGAATGTGAGGCAGCGTTGAAAAATTGAGTCAATCCCACGACGATAAAGAGTATCCCCGAGGATAATATATTGACGGGCTTGGTAGCGTATTTGAAGTCGGTTAGTACTGGACAAATTAGGCTGGAAAGTCTGGGTTTGGAGATATATGATGCTATCGCCGTACCAAAGATCATCGGAACTAATGAGGAAAAGGGATTCATCAGGTAATGAATCAGCTGCTACATTTTCCATTTCAGAGTAGGGAAAGTCGCATATCAACTCGAAAAACACTAAGGACTTTTTGGACTTAGCTCATTCAAATTCCAAGTCAAACTCCTGGAGTATCATGATCCATTTGGAGTATTTTACCCCTAGCAATTGACGCGTGAGAATTTTTTGCATAGGGTTGCAGTTAGAAATTACCGTAGTCTTGCGAGAGAGGATATAGTGCCAGAAACGTTGAACTACTTGGACAACTTCCAAGGCCAGTTTTTCGACATGTAAATACTTGGTTTCGGTAGGCGTTAGACTTCGACTCAAGTAATATATAACATGTTCATCATGAGAATCATCCTCTTGGATGATAATCATAGCGATGGTGTAATCTGAGGCTGCGAGGTAGAGGAAATAATCACGACTGTAATCAAGGGGGAAGAGAAGCGGAGCACGTGTCAGGGAAAGTTTCAAAGCTTCGAAGGCTTTTTTCGTGATGGTATCCCATACAAACTCAGACCCCTTTTTGAGTAGTCACATAAATCCCAGAGTGATCTCGGCATAGTTTGGGATGAAACGATGAAGAAAGTTTGCTTTCCCTTGCAAACTTTGTAACTGGCGAAGTGTAGAAGGAGGAGGGAGATTGAGAATCACCTCGACCTTTAAAGGATCTACCCTGATCCCTTGACGTGAAACAATAAAGCCTAGAAGTCGGCCGGATTCTACGCAGAAAACGCATTTGTGAGGATTCAAACGTATATGGTAAAACTGACAGCAGAGGAAAATGGCTCGGAGGTGGATTGGATGATCGACCCGACGCATGGAATGAGCGGGTAAGTCATCAAGATATGGTTGCACGATGTGCTTGATATCATGGAAGGCATAAGACATAGTGCGCTGAAAAGCTGTGCTAGCATTCTTTAGACTGAAAGGAAGTTTCTGGTAGGCGAAAGTGCCCCAAGGACAAATGAAAGCGATTTCGTGTTGATCCTCGGGAACAATATTGATTTGATTATAGCCGGAGAAACCATCCATTAGAGAGAAGATTTTTCTTCCGGTGCAATCGTCGACAATCTGATCGATGAAGGGGGTAGGAAAGTTGTCTTTAGGACAAGCTTTGTTAATATCCCTATAATCAATGCATATGCGGATTGTGCCTTGTTTCTTGTCAATCAGGACAAGATTAGAAACCCAGTTAGTGAGGGCCACCGAGTAAATAAAGCTGGCTTTGAGAAGTTTCTCGACTTCGAGCTTGATAGCAACCGCTTTACGTGGGTGAACTGGACCAAGGCGTTTCCAGATGGGTTTAGTGTCTGGGTATGTCTTAATCTCATGTATTACAATGTCGGGGTCGATACCCGACATTTCTTCATAGCTCCAGGTGAAGACATCACAAAACTCTTTGAAAAGTGACGTGTAGGTGACGATTTCATCAGGGGAACACGAAGCTCCGATATGCACATTTTTGACAATTCCAGGTTTGATGGATATGTCAAGGGAAATAGTGGGTGAGATATTGCTTAAGTTCCCTTTGAACAACACATGGTGTGTGGACTCGAGAACGGTTGAAATGACGACAATGGTCGACGGGGTCGAGATATGTTGGTAGCTCTCCATGGTGTGTTGTTCCAGGAAGAGGATGGAATGGTGATGGCCATCGTTCCAGGGGGTGTCTTCCATGACAAACATAATCATCTCATCCGTGGGAAAAATGACGTGGAAAGGATCTGGAGATAAATCACCAAGAGAGGGGGTAGAAGGGGTCACCGATTGAATGGCCTGATAGGCGGATTCGACTGGACTTAAGGGAATTTCGTCATCATAACGAAGATGATCGTCGAGGTCAGGTACCATCCATGGGTCGTGAGACTTAGGGGTTCTTTGAATCGAGGTGTAGATCATGTTGATTGAAGTGAAAGATGAGTGTGGAACATTGGGTGGTGGAATGGCGAAGGTACCCATTAATGAAGAGTCTTTGAGAAGACCTACACCGACGTTCTCGTAACCCGGTGGGGTTTTGGCGATGAACGGTATGTTGCCAGTACGCGTATCTGAGTTAAAGAAGGCTAATTGGTCGACAGTAATTACCTTTCCTTGGTGTGGGAAATGTACAACACGAAAAAGAGTCAACACAACTACGTGCATGGAATTGATCCAGCTACGACCAAGCAGAAGATTGTAATCGAGAGGTGCGTCAAAGACTTCCACTTCGACTTGGACCATTTTGCCTTCTAGCATGATTGGCAATGAAGGAAGGACACTGTAAGGCTTAAAACCGGAGCCATTGAAGGCTTTGAGTGTGTTATGGGATTTAGTCAAAGAGGGAGAACCAATGGCTTTCCAGTAGGTAATAGACATGACACACGTTGAGGCACCCTCGTCGATAACGGTTCTACAAATGTTTTTTTCGGAGACAATCAATTGGATTTGGAATGCGAGTTGAGGGCGTAACCTTGGAATGTGAACTTCCAAGTCAAAAATTATTAAATTCGTGTCCGTCGGGTCGATTCCACCGATATCTTTCAACAGTGCCTTCCGTTGTGTGAGACAACTTTGAAGGACTTTGAGGGCTGACATTGCGGAAGGTGCTTGGGCCAGATCTTCAACAATGTTGTAGTTCTGGGCAACACGAGCATGAGGATTGAAAGCCGATTTTCGAACAACGCCCTTTGGAGGGGGGCGAAGAATTGTGTCAAGGCTCAGTCATTCGAGATGAAGAGGACCGTTGGTAGGTGGACTCATGGGAGATGGTTGGATCAATGAAGGAGGTAGAACATCAACCTTCTCCTTAGAGGGAGAATAATATTTGCTCGAGTGGTAAGTGCGATGTCATTCTTCTTTGAATCGCCAGTACACATTAATACATAGGATGTAGTGGAAGGGGAAGGTTGGTCATGAATGACCAATTGGGCCTGTTGTTGAGAGGGGAAGGGTTGGTACAAAACGACCAGAGTGGGTGGTTTTGGAGCCCCTTGAAGGAACTTAGTAACCTCGGTGCATCGTGGACAATCCTTCATGTAGTTATCATCACCACAAATAAGACAAGGGTATCGGGGTTTGCGCTTATCCCTATCATCAACAGGTGGAGTTTTGGTTCTCTCTTCTTGCAAAGTATTTTTGTCCTCCTTATTCTTACCCTTTCCCTTTCTGGATTTGTTTTTACCGGCTGGGGTAGATTGAACAAAATTTACCTCAGAAGTCTTGCCGGTGGGCGAGGTAGGAGATGGAGCATTTTGAACATTATAAGAAATGGGTTTGGGGTTGTTGCTTGAGGCGGAATGTGGTTGGGCATGGAAAGTGCCAATCACATTGTCGGTTGCATGAGAAGCAGCTGGAGTAGTTGAAGTGGCAGAAGTGGAAGGACGAGGTGAATCAAGAAGTAAGTCGTAAAGAGTACCCATTTGTGAGTAAACGACGTCAAGGTATTGAGCACGACTTATGGCCTGTTCTTCCGGGACAACTCCACCCATGGTGATGTCATGCCCGATGTCATTCACAAATGATTTTGTGAACCACTCTGCCAACACTGATTAGGAAGTTCGAGTTTGATGAGATGCCATCTCTGTCGCCACTCATGAATGTGATCAGATATATGAGTGGCTTTGTTTTGTTTGAAAGAACTCAAAATCCCAGTCCCCATTTCATAACGAATCGACAACTGGTAGTGGGTAAGGAAAGCCATAGCGAGGGTGTTGAAGTCAGTGAACAAACCTCGTGGTAATTCTATATACCATTTCGTGACAGAACCCGTGAGAGTTCTTTGAAAAAGACGTAAACGAATAGAGTCATCCATCAAGGAGTTGGATGAGCACCAGAGGTGAAAAGTCATCACGTGATTGTTCGGGTCCTCTCCCACTTTGCCATCGAATTTAGGGAAGTCAGATGGTAGCTTGGATGGTATAGCAGGCCATTGGGGAGAGTGACGTATTGGATCGTTTAAAATCCTCGACAGATCCGGGAGGTCCAAAGTGGCCAAGAAGGGTAATTGTCTATTCACATGCGGGTACTGGTGGCTTTGGGGAGGGAGTCTCGTCAGCAAACCAATGGGACCATAAGCAGTCTGCATATAATGTGAAGACCCAGGCAGATTCGGTGGTTGTTGTGGAGGAAAGTATCTCATGGGATTGTATCCTTGAACAGGGACGTGAGTTTGAGCATTCGAGCCCCAAATAGGATTGGACGTACCTGGATATGGTTGGCCTATACTAGGGGGTATAATGGATGTAGCTGGAGGCTCTTGCCCCCCAGTCAATTGAGGATTATGTTGTATCAGATGGTTCCAATACTGGGCCAAGGATGGAGGTATGTTTTGTCCATAGGGTGGGGTCAGTGGGGGTTTTTCTCCAATCGAAGATTGTGTTCCGATTGGGATTTTTGTTCCAATAGGAATTTTCCCTACAAGGGGGGGTTGAGTCAAACCTCCTTGGTGAAATTGTCCACCAACAAGAATCTGGTAATTTGGTGTGAATGACAGAATGGTGCCACTAGGATTAGTGTCGTTGATAGAGGTTGGAAAAGGTCCTCCGAAAGGGGGTTGAGGAAGTGTCGGAATGAAGCCGGGAGGAGAGTGCCCAGAAGAAGAGGGACCACCAGGAGTTTCGGATGGGGTTTGCATAGGAGTGGGAATAGAAGCATTCAACGCACAGTATCCAGGTGGAAGCGTCGGGGTGTCATTGGGCAAGAGCGACGTGCCAATGGGGGCTTGACTAGCCGCTGTAATCCTGGTGTGAATACTCGTAGTATCTGTGTAATGGACCATTTCTAAAGGGAGGGTCAAGATGTGGTCAGCTCGCAGAGCTTATGTACTAGGAAAATAATAAGCAGTAGTAAAAGGTACTGTGTCTGGGTCAGAGGTTTCGGGGAACACATGTGAGATGGTGATTTCAATGCCTGCTCTTGAACCAAAGAGATCCCGTCTAAAAATGCCAGTATACCAAAAAGGATCTTGGCCCTCAGGTCCTGGAAAAGGTCCAGTTGGTGATCCAGAAGACAAAACAACTAATTCTCCGAAAGAATTCACTCACATAATACGTCTCTCAGAATCAGGGTGAAGTCGAAAGTCCTCTCGAGAATTGGTAATTTGGAACCATTCTAGAGAGTCAGTTCTTTCCACTTGTGGAGTGGTGATGTCTTGGGTTTCACTCTGTTGAGGAGAGCCATATGGTGAGCTTGTAGGCAGGGGTTGAAAACCTTCCAGATTTTCTGGAGGTAAGCCCTGCATTCTATGTGAACGATGTGGAGGGTCTATTGTGAACGAGTTACAAACTTATGAAGAAAATCTTGTGGTCAACTTGGGTAAACAAACAGCATGCGCTAGTAAAAAATCTATGAAACAACACCAAGCAAACAAGACCTTCTAATTCTGAAGTTACTAGTTGGTGTTGAAATCCAACGTCGCAACAACGAGATGAGAAGGGGCTAGACTAGGGTGGAAAAGTTACGCTGACAACCTGCTTAACGGACTTACACCATGGTGCAAGCTCCCACACATAATCGTGGGTATACCCTCCAAGGAGCCCGAGTGAGTTTGGCCAACGTCGATTCCAGGTACCATGGAGACTTGCCTCTTCACAATCACCTTATGTAAGACCCTAAGAAGATAGGCCACTAAGGTTACCACCGACAACAATAAATCCTAGGGGTACAGTCGACAGTTCGATCTACACACAAGGGCAGGGTATCTAGCCCAAAATAAACTTGAGAGGCTTCCACTCATTATTGTGGGTATACCTCCAAGTGACCACCATAATACGTGCAATCTCTACATTGATATCAACAAAGAAGGGTGAGTAACTCTGTTAATATCAATGTGACCTCAGGTTTGACCCTTGTGTGAGAAGGGCTTCCCAGGACAAAGTGTTGTAAATGGAATTTGACACTCCTTAACACAAGATGCTATTGTGTGTTTTGTGCTTTGGAGAGTGTATCTCTCTGCCTATTCCAAAGATCTAGCCTAGCTAATTGTTGGTGTAATAGAGTCCTAGAAAAGAGTTACTAGTTAAATTTTTAAAATTGCGCAATATTATTAAGGGTTGTTGTTACTCAAAGGAAATGGAGATGAAACCGATGTTGTGTGAGACTCTAACCCAGCAATGCATAGATAGGAATGAAAGATATCAATTTTTGTTCGATGAATCCTATGTACAGGAGGGAAAGAGAAGTTTTCTGGAACAATCTTGAACTACGATATGCAATCTCCGCTAAAATGCAATATCAATGAATCACGTAACAATGGAAATTCTCTATTTGTTCTATTTCAACGATTGATTTCCAATATCTTCAAAATGAAAATGCCTTTAAAAAGAAAAATGTTTTTTACTTTTCAAAAAGAACCACCATGGTGGTGAAACTAAGGAAAACCAATAACTAATGAAAAGCCACAAACAAAACCCAAACCAATCTTTCAATGAAGACAAAAATGACAAGCAGACAAGGCTAGTCTTTTCAATTGCATGAGAACAATGATTTTCCAAGTAATGAGCAAAAGATAAAGACAAACAATCCCAACTTTCAAAACCGATCACCGGCTCCTAACCAAACAAGTACTCAGATTCCAGGATCAGAGATTATATCCTTGCTAAGAAAAGTCAAGAGAT
This sequence comes from Picea sitchensis, assembly GCA_010110895.2. Classification (NCBI taxonomy): domain Eukaryota; kingdom Viridiplantae; phylum Streptophyta; class Pinopsida; order Pinales; family Pinaceae; genus Picea; species Picea sitchensis. The sequence continues at coordinate 18,219 of SNQJ01S0095751.1, forward strand.
GAGAGTTGAGAAACAGATGGACAAGAAGAGCCTTTGATTTCCGAAGACCGATCGTGCACAAAATCCGAAGTCAAGAAACAATCAACCAATAGCCCAAGAAGTTCTTNAAGGAAAACCAATAACTAATGAAAAGCCACAAACAAAACCCAAACCAATCTTTCAATGAAGACAAAAATGACAAGCAGACAAGGCTAGTCTTTTCAATTGCATGAGAACAATGATTTTCCAAGTAATGAGCAAAAGATAAAGACAAACAATCCCAACTTTCAAAACCGATCACCGACTCCTAACCAAACAAGTACTCAGATTCCAGGATCAGAGATTATATCCTTGCTAAGAAAAGTCAAGAGATGAGAGTTGAGAAACAGATGGACAAGAAGAGCCTTTGATTTCCGAAGACCGATCGTGCACAAAATCCGAAGTCAAGAAACAATCAACCAATAGCCCAAGAAGTTCTTTTCAGACACCTATACAGATCTAGGCATCTGATCATACAAAATCCTTAATTCCAAAAAAATTTAAAAATGGGTTCGCAGGCTATCAGTAATGTACAGTGCGAGAATGGATCATTCTCGCAGGCTAGTCACAAGGGGAGTGTGAGAATCTCACACTGTATTGAAAGGAAGGGTGTGAACTCAAGGGGTTCTCACAGGCCACTGAGGGGTTCAGTGCGAGAAGGCCTGAAACTAGGAAATTTTTTTGAAAAAGACAAAAATTTTGAAGGGAATTCTGGACCCAGAGAGTCTGTCAGAGTTTCCTAAAGACTCAGAGATTGATAGAAATGAAGAAAGGTAAGGCAAGAGAAAATGGCCAAGGAAAAACACCAAAAACCATTAAAAAATGGGTTGCATCCCCAGTATGGTCGCCAATTTTGTTATCGGACTAATCGGTAGGTGTGGACACTAACAAATCTCCCTAGACCCACCTGGATCTAGAACAAAACAGGACAGGACATGACTCTTTCCCTAAGTTACGACCATTGAATTAGCTAGTAAGGAGGAACAAGTGACATACCTTTGTATCGCTTCCTTAGGTCTCTGTTGCTCCCGCTTCGCTCTAGTGCACTCGTGAGGTCAAGACCAAGACAAAACAAACCAACCAAAGTGAAGATAGCAAAATGTATTCAATGTCAACTTATGCATATGATCAAGGAATTACACAATAAAGTAAGAATGACTTTATGGGAAAGGGACATGTTGTTGTATCATATTAATTGAAAGTAGAAGATACAACCTGATCACCTTGATGTCGCAAGCTTCCTTTCGATGAATCTTGGTTCCAACACACACACTTTCTCTATCCTTGCATGAAGAAGATCCAATTCCTCTTGATAGACCTACTAGAGTCTCCAAGCTTCTGTTCAAGCTGGGTTCTTCACACAATTCTTTCACTGATTCTTCAATTAATCTTGCTTAACCTTTTCCATGAAAATCCTTTCAATATATAGGAGAGGATGAGATGGTTACATGGATGAGAATGATCCCACCAAATCAGATAAGCCAGTAAAATGACAACCATACGAATGCCAACTCATTTTCTAGAAGATTCCCTTCTAGAACCCTTGAGACTTCTTCTCTTTTCCAAGCCTAAAAATAAGTTCACACCCTGTGTATAGAGCAACCTGTGAGAATTTCACACCCTAGATGAAGGTGGCCTGCGAGAATGGGTCATTCTCGCACCCTAGGCCATAAGCAGCCTGCGAACTCACTTTGAAAATATGTTTTCTAGAAGGAGATAAATGCCACTTTTCTTAGGAGAAAGTTCTTGTTGGGAACCTGAGTATACCATTGTTAATACATCACCAAGATGAAAAAAATCATGTATAACATTTGCAACTAAGCCAAAATAGACTTCAAATCCTTATTCTCCATTGATTAACAAAAAATATCCATGTACAAAATAGTAGCGTAGCATTCGATCAAGGCATGGATCGTGACTCTTCTGAGTTGACTGAGCTGAACTAATGATGGAAGATTCTAGATCTCCACGCTAGGCGATTCCCAACAAGAATCGTGTGCGCAAAGGATCATACAGTCGAGCAGACAGATCGCACAACGAACCCAATGGCTTATTGGATCGAGTTCCACAATAGATGGTTCTTAATGTAATCACACAATTTGAATCAATGGCACTAACCCTAGCTGGTCCTTTTGCAGCTCGACTTCACACCAAATTCGTATGCAGATTGCACCAAATTCTCAACAAGTCCATTTGCACCATTTACTGATGCAGATGATGCCTCTATGGCAACAAATATTCTCGTATGGTGCACCAATGCTGTACAAGTTGTCCACGCACAGGTGAGACGCTTCGCTCATACAAATTCCATGATGTGTCTCTTTTATGCATGGATCTACATGTTTCTCAACTCTGGATCTTCAACAACTTAGCCTTTGATACTTCACTTGGCTGCTGCCGCTTCACACGATTGCAGATACAACAAAATACCTCCTATGATATGTTGTTTTCATCAGCTACTTAAACAGTTCATGTGGAGCAGTTACTTCACATCATGCCTCTACTCTCCCATGTTCCTTGGCACTCCCGTGAGGGACTTATGCCCAATCCAGCTCTGATATTATCACTATATTTTCACCATGGCTCTGATACCAATTGATAAAACATAAGCAAGAATAACAACAATTGACAAAATAGAGACAAGAACAGCAACATGACGGAAAAGGCTCACAAGCCAACACTCAATTTATTCACTCCAATGTTACATATTTATAGTACAATGGGTGATGCCACCTCATAGAGAGATTTTCTCTAGATCCTAAAATCATGCATGATGACTAGGCTAGGCAATCTTAACTAACTCATTAGTCATCACTTGAGGATATATTACTAATATCATAAATGAATAATTCAAATATAGGCGACAATTTAGACTTAGTGATTGGTAAAGGTAAGCCATAGGCTAACAAGGTCGTCAACGTAACTTTTCCACCCACTCTATCTCAACCCATTCTTACATTGTCCTCGCGACATTGGATTTCATCACCAACTAGTGTGTTCATTGTGAGAAGGTTTTGTTTGTTTGCTTGCTTCCTAGATTTTTAGCGTGTGTTGTTTATTTTCCCTAGCATACTCTAGGTTGGATCTATGTTTAATGGTGTCATTTCACGGGACGACCAATGAATTAACCCCTGCTTCGGGGGAACCTTTTGTTTTTCCTTCTTATGGAAACATTGGTCGTCCTTACATCGCTACTTTGAGCCTTCCAGGTCTCACAATTGGATTACCGGTATGGTTTTTTTCCACTCTGGTAATCCCAAATGCATCTAGTGCTTTGGTTGTAAGAACTCCCCCCCAAGAAAATGAACCTCATGTTGATCCTTCACCTTCTTCACCAATAATATCTTCTTCACTTTCTCCACTTGCAAGGTTTTATTTTGTTTCACCTTCTTTGCTGAGTGAAATCTTTGAAGCTAGTAACTCGGTGGATAAGAAGAAGAAGAAAAGGAAGATTAAGAAGAATAAAAATAAGCAAGGGTCCAAAATTCCAACCACTTCCAAACATGTTGGAAAACAACCAGTTACTTATAATCATGTTGGGAGTGTTGATGATGCCAAGATCACCCAAACAACCCGTAAGCCCATGTACCCTTGAAGGATTTGTAAGGGTAGCCATATTCTTAAGGATTTCCCAGGTCTATCCAAGGTTATAGAAGCATGGTATACATGCCCTTTCCAACCCATGTCACCAACCTCTGAACAACATGCTAATGACCTCCCGTCAACTAGTCAGGATACCATTGGGAAGAAGAAAAGTAGAGTCAAGTTCCCATGTATGTTATGCGGAGTGAGTAATCAAACTCACCTTTACCCTCATATGGACGAAGCCTAAAAATTACTAGAAGACATGACTATTGCCCAACTCAACTTTTAGTTGCTTACCGCAGCCTTACTCTCAACCCACATGTAGTTGATGGACTGATCAATCCGGTCCCTTCGTCGGTCAGTCCGGTTGATTAGGTAGTCAATCTGGTCACGTCTTTCGTTCAACCAGTTGATAAAGTGGTTGATCCGATTTCATCCTTGGTCGATCCCACTCTCTCTTTAGAGAGTGCAACCCAAGTGGTTGATATATTTCCACCTGTCGACCCCATTCTCCCCTTGGAGAATGAAATCCAAGTGGTCGATCTAATCTCGTCATCGGTCTATCCTACTCTCCCAATAGAGAGTAAACTTGATGTTTCTCATGTTTTTCTTGTTGATACATAATCTACCATGCTGGGGGGAATTCCTCCTTCTCCCGCGAAACCCCCTTCAAGTAATGAGGCCATCCTTTTTTATTGGGGTGCGCTAACTGGACCTTGTCTTCCCTCTCACATTCCTTTCAAGATTACAATTCAATTTTGTGGTTGGGACGTTCCTCAGAAGTTGATAGACGAAGGTGCGTCCATTAGTATTTTGTCCTCTATTGCTTGGCAAGCTTTGGGTTATCCTCAGCTTGTGTTGGTTACTCAAAATCTGTTAACTTTTAATAGAAGAACCAGTCACCCTTTAGGAGTCCTTTTTCATTTTCTCGTAACTTTGAGAGGGAAAATTGTCTTTATTGATGTTATGGTAGTCCAAGACCCCTTGTATTTCGATTTACTCCTTGGGAGAGATTACATCTATGCCATGAAAGCTATCGTGTCCACTCTTTTTCATGTGATATCTTTCCCTCACGATGGAATAATTTTGACTATTGATCAACTTTCGTTCATTAGCCCTGACTTGAACATCAACTCAATGACCTCCCTAAACGGTTCTTATATGCATACGATATCACCCCCGCCACATGTTAATTATGTGGCATTGTCTCCCATGACTTCAACTGTAAATGACGATGAGCCTCTCAATATAAGCTCAGTCTCTTATGACTTAGATCTAGTAGTTGAAATGGTGATCTCTTCGATAGGGTTGTTAGAGCTTGATCTCCTTACCCCCGTCGTGAGCCTCGGCATGGTGTCTTTCCAGAGCATTTTTCTTCCGTCCAACGAAGATCTCTTGGCATCCATGACCGATTTTTGTCCCTTGACATGGTGTCCTTCCAAAGCGTTTCCCTCTTGGAGGCCATGATCAAGAAGAATCTTTTGAGCATGGTTTTCTAATTTCAAGATCATTAAAAAATGAACCCAACTTTGAGCATGGTTTTCTTATTTCAAGCTCATTAAAAAATGAAACCAGCTTTAAGCATGGTTTTATGATTTCAAGCTTGTTAAAAAATGAAACCAGTGGTGAGGATAGTTTTCGCATCTCTGTAGAAACCTCGTTAAAAAATGAAACAAAGCTTACGAGCATAGTTCTTGTTTTTGTGTCAAGCTTGTTAAAAAATGAAACAGAGTTCCAGGGATTGAACCTAGATTCATGAGCATAGTTCTTGTTCTTGTGTCAAACTCGTTGAAAAATGAAATAGATTTTCCCCCGCTTCGATTGAGTCAAGTAATTCGTTACGTATAGTATTTGAAGCTTATTTTCATCCTCCTGTGATGTTGGACGAACCGAATCTTGGGGGGAAATGATTTTAGCCTATATCCTTCATGCTGAAGTCAAACCTCTAGCTTCTTAAGATAGCGGCTAAGTACCAACCATCCCTCGATAATGCATTGGGAAGTCGCAAGCATAGTTTTCTATGGTTCAAGCTTGTGTAAAAATGAAACCACCTACCTCAAGCATAGTTTCCTCTGGTTCAAGCTTGTGTAAAAATGAAACCAGGTCCAAGCATAGCTTTGGCTAGTTTTAAGCTTGTGTAAAAATGAAACCACCTACCTCAAGAATATTTTCCTCTGGTTCAAGCTTGTGTAAAAATGAAACTAGGTCCAAGCATAGTTTTGGCTAGTTTTAAGCTTGTGTAAAAAACAAAATCTCTCCCAAGCATAGTTTTGTTTTGTTTTAAGCTTGCGTAAAAATGAAAACAATCTCGAGCTTAGTCTTTGTTCTTTCTCATGCTCGTAAATACATGAGAATGTAACTGAGTAAAATTTTATCACTTTTTTGGACTCATAAAGGTTATACAAAAAAGGAACCCCCTGGAGTTCCCTTTAAGCTCTTTTAAGACTCTCTAAACATGAAAAGATTGTCGAGCGACCTTGTTCTTTTCACGCTTGTAAAAGTATCTGAAGAAAACATCTGATGAGCGATAGGTTATCACTTTTTTGGTCTCATCAGATTAATTTACGAAAAAGGACCCGATGGGGTTCTCTTTAAGTGTTTTTTCAGACTCTCTAAAATTGAAAAACCCCTGAGTTTTCTTTCCTTGGACTCATTAAAAAAGCATCGAAAGACCCATATGGGTGTTGTGGGTGGGAATCCCTCCTACGGACTTAGCATTTAAGGGCTCTAATCATGCATGCAAAAAATGACCATTTCAAAGGCCTCAACTCTTTCTTATTCTCCCAACACAAAACCCCACATTCATGCAATACAAAGGTGTAAATGAGATTCGATAAATCTACCTTAAGTCATTCATTTGATGTCAATCCCTTTTCTTTCACTCGCTCGTTGATTGCAAGCCTCCTCCGAAAGATGACCTGCATTCACACATGAACAAACAAAAAGCTGCGAGCATGCATTTCATATACTAATTGTTGGGTTAGTTGTGACAATATCATAAAATAAACATTCAACTTAAACACATGATATGGCGGGACGGGAAAAGTATTCCTTTTTGTATTAATCTTCACAATAGTAAACTTACAATATGTGGTTGGCACTGCTCCTCGAAACTGGTCCTAGGCTCCTCTTCAACTATCCTCCAACTGCTTTTATATATACTTCTCTTTGCATAGGGATGGCTAAAGGTTGGGACAAGGGGAATGCTCAATTGGGTATAGTCTCTTTACTATGATTTTCCTCCTTTCAAATGGGACACTTACCCCTTATTTTATAGGCTAGAAGGAGCTAGGTATTTGGTCGAATGATCGGCCATGCATGGCCTAAAGGTTTAGTTAACTTGCCCAAAGTTGTGTGTTCCGTCAACAAATTTCCTTTTTCCGTGCTTTTGTAGGTACACATGGGCTGTATTGGAGAAGCTAGTGTGTACACACGTGCATTAATGGAGTAGGGCGCGTGGGCCTTTATAAAGAGGGTTTTTTAACCAGAGTTGTTCAGTACTGGCTTTGGAAAAGAAGGCATATGGGATGGCCTGATGTCAGGTAAGTATGTTTGGTGAAAATTAGGGTTATAACAGATGCCCCCTAATGTGTGAGGTTAGAAGAGCATATGATGACCGAAATACATTACCAATATTTATCAACGTACCAAACCGATGAGCCCAGGGACCAGAATTTGGGAGGTGCCATCTGCAAAATAACAATTGTCTCACTGAGGCGGGCATACCCATGCTCGGGATGAAATAAAATCATGACTACCAATCAAATACACTGTAGATCCATGTCATATAACTATATAAAGTGTATCCACGAGCAATACATAGTGGATCTACATCTCAAAATCAAAAATATATACATGTATAGTATCCATCTTCTAGAAGTTGATAAGGCCTGATGGCTGGAGATGAGGTCTTCAGAGCTCGAGCAACAACTTCAAAATATCCAAAAATCGGGTAGGAGTGTAATATGAGTGTACAAATTCACTACCCAGAGGTCTTCGACGACTCGTCGATCATGAACTAGAGAATCTTGATGATTAGACTGAAGGCTTCATTGATTTTGAACAAAGACTTGATTGGACTTTCGGGATGGTCGAGCATGAGGTCAAGAGACGATCTGTAGAGAGGCCGAAAGGCTTAGAAAAACTTCCCTTGGATAATAGCATGACAAAATATGAGACTTAGGCAGCATGGAATTAACATAAGTTTACAAGGCAGGAGGCAACGTAAACTCTCCATATGTTTGGAAGAATAACCAAATGGAGGAGGACATAGCTCAATGTAGCGGGAAAAACTTCCTAAGGTAATTTTAAATCCCAGGGTTTGATGAACAAATGAAAGGATGTGCTTTATCCAAGGATGACTCATTGTGCTGCCAATACAAACAAAATACTTTTCCCTTCCTCTTTTTTGGTTATATTTGATTTTTTTTGTCTTTTTCAATAATTTTGGAAACTGAATAAAATAATGTTACGTTACAAAGGAGAGATGAGTGTCGCAAACATATGAGTTCGAGGCGTAAGGACAAGAATGATGTTCAAAGCAAGGGCACTCAGGAAAAATCCCTCTTGGGGCCAAAGGTGTCCAGACGCAGAGGCAAAGTGCTACAGGGCTTGCATATAAGGCATGATTTAGATGGTTCAATTGAGAGCAACATGGAGTCGGCATTAGACTAAAGACGCAGGTATGCAAATGTGGTTAACAAAACACACAATGGTAATGTCCTTCGATGTAAGTTTAACGAGCCCAGAGAAGGTAAGCACGACGGATTTTCATATTTAGAGAGTCTGAAAAAATGTAAAAGGAGACTTCAATGGGGTACCTTTTTCGAAGGTAGTCTAGTCAGTTCGAAAAAGGGGTAAACTAGCACCGACAAGATCACTTGGCAATTATTTTCATTTTCAAGGAGTCTGAAAAAATCTTAACTATGGACTCTGTCAAGAATGTTCTTCTGGACCATTTTAACGAGTGTGAAAGAATAAGGTCACTCAACGATGTTTTCAATTTTAGGGAGTCTGAAAAGAGCTTAACTATGGACTTCATGGGGGTTTCTTTTTCGTAAATTTAGTCTCTCAGGCCCGAAAAAGGGTTAAAATTATACCTGAGAATACTCTTCTAGAGATCTGAGGCCTCTAGAGTATACCTTTGTTCATACAGTTGACCATCCGGACCGAAAAAGGGGTAAACTACCGCCAGATAGACGTGACTTCAAATTTCAGTTTAATGAGCGTGAAAGGCCATAAGATCGCTCGACAATCTTTTCATGTTTAGAGGGTTTGAAAAGGCTTAAAAGAAGACCCGTGGGGGCTATGACTCATGTATGAAACTAGTTCAGGTAGAGCCCGCTGCTAGGCTCAGACCAAGAGTCTCTTCAATAGTCAACTTGGAAAGTCTCCCAAAAGGGAAGAAAACACAAACCATGGTGTAAGTCCTCCCTCGGTATAGAAACCATAGTCATGGCTTCAAGGATAGCCTCATCTGAAGGAAATTCAAAATCTGAGAAATCACGCAAATGAGGGTCGACAGTCCCAAAGGGTGAAGTAAGCTGACCATACTCCATATGACGATGGAGGTTTTGGCTAGGACTGGCAGAGTCTATCAGTGAAGAATCAAAATCATGAGGGCTTGAGGATCTACAAATAATGAGATCAAACTCGGAAGGATACTCAAGCCTACTTGGACCAAGAGGGGGAAACAAGGGCTCCCATGCCTCCATTGGATAAACCAATGGATCAATTGTTGAGACTAACTCTCGGGAAGGCCAACATGATTTCATAGGTTCCTTCTCAGAAGCAATTGAACATCAAGGATAAGATGCCACATAATTAACCCGTGGCAGGGTAGAGTCTACACGAACGCTAGGAACATATAAGGGGGTTGTTTGAAAAAATGTTGAATTAGGATGGTGATTATCAGATGTTGACTGGTCGATAGTGACAATGATTCCATTGTGAGGGAAATGCATTACCCGGAAGAGCGTAGACACCACAACATTCATAGCATATACATAATCACGCCTGAGAAGCATATTGAAATCTAACGGGACTTGCACCACTATAACATCAACAAGGACAGTCTTCCCACCTAAAGATATAGGTAACTGAGAAAGAACCCCCAAATATTCACTAGGACATCTGTCAAAAGCCAACAACTCATGAGAAGAAGACACAAGCTCAGGAGATCCCAAGACTTTCCAAACCGAAGAGGATAAAATACTTGCAGAAGCTCCTTCATCCACAATACATCGATAAATTTTTGTTGAATTAACTTCAACCCTTATTTTAAAATGTGCATAAGAAGGAATACGAGTCTCAACAAGATCATTCCAATCAAAGGAAACCATCCTAGGGCTTGGAGGGGGTGTACTCGGAACGAGTGAAATTCCCCCTTGTTCTGAAAGTACTAAACTGGAAACACTAAAAACATAGTCAGTAGACACTTCACTCCCCAAGAGAGGAGTGGGATTAGCCGAAGACTGCGTCGGCATGACCACTTTCTCAACCAATGGATGCATAGGCTGAGAGACTGCATGGTCTAAAGGCACCTCACCTCTCAAAATAGGAGTGGGATCAGCCTATGACTGCATTGGCGTGATCACTTTCTCAACCAATGGCTACATAGGATGCGAGACTACATGGTCTAAAGGTACCTCACCCCCCAGAAGAGGAGTGGGATCAGCTGATGACTGCATCGACATGACCCCTTTTGCAACCAATGGTTGAATAGGCTGCAAGACTACATGGTCTAAAGGTACCTCACCGCTCAAAAGAGGAGTGGGATCAACGAATGACTGCATCGGCATGACCACTTTTTCACCCAATGGCTGAATTGGTTGCGAGGAAACCTCAGAAGACTTAGAATCAGAAGAGCTTGCAGACAGGGACCACAATATTTGTACCTTTGGAATGCCAGGGCACAAATGAGTACGGTGATCTCCCTTGCAAAGATTACAAGGGAACTTAGGTTTACGTCCTATCCATTTAGGTTTCTCAACATAATCAATTCCCCCAGCATGAATAGAAGTGGCTAGTTTCACATATCCAACATGACTGGCAGAGGTTAGTGATTTCTTCTTCCTATTCTTCCTCTTTCCACTTCGTTTAGACTTTTGGTTACTATTAACTGTACTTTCATCGGAGGCGGGAGAAGGAGGAGGAGAAGACTTTGTTGACGAAGAAACATCAACAGGGTGCTCATGACTTAAGGTGCTTAACTGAGAAGCGTCAAGAGCATTCAGGACATTTGGAATGGTACCCAACCAAACTGGTAGTCCCACATTCAACCCAAGAATGTACAAAATGGCCATCAAAGGGACACCAACATTTCTCAAGAAGGGAAAAGCACAAGAATCCCCTTGCGAAGGGGTTCCTTGGTTGGTATGGTCAAAAAAATTAGCCATGAATATCCTATGCATAGGTTCTCCCCTCGCAGGATCGTTCAAGTCCATAAAATTCTCACGCATTGACTTTGGCAAACCAGTGGTATCAAAGCAACGCCTATAAAGAGGTAGCTCCACGTTTCTAAGAAGAAGACCAAAAAGTCCTCACGATTGGTGGAGTTGGCGGTCTACCACCCTAGGTCAGAGACCCAAAGCCACGACTGACTAACTCACTATGGAAAACTAGGGAGCACAGAGCACACACTAAAAGTTCCTAAAGGCAAATCAAGCAAACGAATAACTAGTTGGAAGAACAGTTACACCAACCAACACTAGAGCAACTTACCGGTGCAAGTGCAACTCGAAAACGGAAGCACCCTCCAAATATACTCTGCAAAGCGTGGGCCAATGTCTGTCCTAGGTACTGCAGTATACCCCTATAATCACCTGTGTATGTCACTAGAAAGATAGGCAACTAGGTTTCCAGCATGCGAACACTCACCAGGCGGGTACAGTCGACAATTGGGTAGACCAAAATGAGCAGGGTATCAAGCCCGAAACCTGCCAAGGCTATCAAAAGCAAGTGGTTTGGAAGACAACTGAGGACCTTGAATGGATTCAATACCCATGAAGCTCCGTGGAAAATGCAATCGACGGAATCCCAAGACAATCCCTCTATATGTTTTCTCCACTACAATTAGTCTGGCTTTGGAGGGGTTATCTCCACTACCTTTCCACATGCCACCTCGTGTTTAGCCCCTGTGTTAGAGGGGGGTCCCGGATAACTTTCACGATACTGGACCTCTACACTCCTTAGCACAGACTCGTATGTTTGTTTTATAGCCTTGAAGAGTTTCCTCTCCAACCTAAATCAAGGCTCTAGCCTAATCTAGTTGATGGACCCTACAAACATAAAGTCTAGTAATTTTTAATTATTGTTCTTTTTAAGGATTGATTTACTCAAAAGGGGTACGGTAGTGAAACTGATATTGTTAAGACTCTTTGTGAAAAATGATGAAACTTACATGAACACCGGCAAAGAATGATTATATATATATATATATATGCTTTTAAAATTGGAAGAAAACACAACGCTATGCTAATTTATTTTTCTTTTTCAAAATAAAAATGAAAAGAAAATGCCAGGAAAGAAAGAGATCTAACAAACTAAGTTTTTTTTATATTTTCTTCCAATCAAAGCAGAAATAACAAAAGATTCTAAAAGAAACTGATGAATGCGTGATTCATGCCCCCCGCCCGGCCATGAGGGGGATTTTTTTTTTAAATGCAACTCATTTTTCTTAAAATTTCAAGCTAAAAATAAGTTAAAAAAGATAGGAAACACAAAAAATCTTTTAAATGAAAAAGCAATCTATGCTGGAATACAACCTAGGCTAAAACTACTTATGACAGAGACCAGAAAGAAACAAGAAAAATCTGGGAAGTAAAAACTTGACAGGGAAGAGGATGATTGCCTCCTCAAAATTTTCTAGATAGACACGTGACTATCACTTCAACAACCAGTGTATGCACGAGGGATGCCCAAAGACAAGACACGTATGCACGTGTGTAGGCCCACTATAGGCCGTGTGTGCCTCTGTTTCTCCTCAAAAGAAGCAATACAAGCGGCTAAACTCAAGAAGGGAGTACTGGTATTGAGAACCAGAATACCTTGAAGACACAAAAAATTACTTTGACAGAAAAAGATGCAAGAAAAAATCTGACCTGAGGTTTTTACCTGACTATGGACTGTTCAATTAGAGACCTAGAAGGACTCAGAAGATCCTTGAGAAGGATCACTTCTACAGGGGAGAGGATGATTGCCTCTTCTTGAGAAGGATTTCCTGGGTTCTCAGACATGCAGCTAGCACTTCATCAGTAAGCGTATGCACGCGGGATGTGTGAAGGTAGGGCATGTGTACATGCATGCAGGCCTTATACAGGCCACGTGTACCTTTATGACTTCCAGAAACGAAAATTCCGCCAAGAAAATAAAGCAGGGAGTACTGGTATGGAAGACCAGAATCCCTACTAGCTCAGACTCTTGCAAAAACTCAGAAAAAAGGTGATGAAACCAATTTAAAACTACCAAAAAGTATTCCTAGAAAACCTGAGAGATCCCCGGTACGGTCGCCAATTTTGTTGTGGGTGGTAATCCCTCCTACGGACTTAGCATTTAAGGGCTCTAATCATGCATGCAGAAAATGACCATTTCAAAGGCCTCAACTCTTTCCTATTCTCCCAACACAAAACCCCACATTCATGCAATACAAAGGTGTAAATGATATTTGATAACTCTACCTTAAGTCCTTCATTTGATGTCGATCCCTTTTCTTTCACTCACTCTTTGATTGCAAGCCTCCTCCCAAAGTTGACCTGCATTCACACATGAACAAACAAAAAGTTGCGAGCATGCATTTCATATACTAATTGTTGAGTTAGTTGTGACAATATCATAAAATAAACATTCAATTTGAACAAATGATATGGCGAGACAAGAAAATTATTCCTTTTTGTATTAATCTTCACAATAGTAAACTTACAATATGTGGT
>SNQJ01S0095752.1:0-31750 GCA_010110895.2 Picea sitchensis
CCCATTGACCCATATTCATAAAACACAAAAAAATTCGATTCTTAAGTTACCAGGCATACTTAGTTTACAACCCTAAGTAGTTTCCTGGAGTGATAACATGTTCTTTCCTTCTTATACTTGTTTTTCAAATGGAATTGTTGGAGGTATGTGGACCACTTCTGATGGAATTCATTCTATAACTTTCCTTGTGTCTGTATGAATTGCATAGCCCTATGATCAATGTGAATTAGTGTTTCCTTTCCCATAATGTAATGATTCCACTATCGACATGTTGCACGATGGAGTACATATATTTTTCATAGGTGGGGTATTTACTAACAACATCGGATAGTGTTTCACTGTGATAGGCCACCAGATGACCATGCTAAGTGAGGACTACATTGATAGCATAATATGAAGCATCTGTCTTAATCTCAAATGGTTGTTGTAGGTATGTTAGAATGAGGACTAGTCTCTATCAGGGGCAACATCTTAAATCCTTAAATGCTTTCTCTTATGATGTGACCTAAATAAACTTGGCCTTGGCTCCATCCTTGGTCACCTAGATTAGGTCCCAAGTGATATGAGAGAATCCCATCCAAAAACTACAGTAGAAATTAGCAAGTCCCAAGAAGCCGTGGATCTCGGTAAATGTCTTGGGGGCTAGCCAATCACAGATGACTTGGATCTTGGTTGGATCCATATGCACACCTTGCTCATCCATAATGTATCTAAAATATTGAATGATTTTCATTTTGAAGGAACACTTATCCAAAATGGAATATAACTTGTGTTGTCACAAGGTTCCCAAGATCTACTAAATTTGTTTCAAATGTTCCTCCCAGGTTTTTCTAAAGATGAGGATGCCATCCAAATATAAAACCATAAAGGAGTTTGTGAATGACTACGATATATCATCCATCATCCACGTGAATGTGGTTGGGGAATTATTCAAGAGAAAATGCATGACCAACCAAACAAAAAAAACTTCTTTAGACTTGAATGTTGTCTTCCATACATCTATTTGCTCAATCCGCACATGGTGGTATCCTGAATCAATCTTACTAAAAAATTTGGTTCCCTTGAGTTGATCTAGAATATCATCAATCTAGGGGATTAGGTATCAATGTTTTACTATGATCTTGTTCAAGGCTCTGTAATCAATACAAATTCACCATGTCCCACCCTTCTTTTGCACCAAAACAATTGGGGTCCCAAAAGGTGAGGAGATTAGTCTAATGTTGCCCTTCAAAATGAGCTCATGGATCTGGCATTTGTTTTTTTCACTCTCCATAGTAGAGTGCCTATACATAGGGCCATTAGGAAAAGGATTACCATGTGTCAAATCGATTGAGTGATTTACCTAATAGTGCAAAGGCACCCCAGTAGGTGAGGAAAATATGTCTTTGTGCTCTTCTACTATCTTTTACACCTTCTTTGGTTGTGTAGAGAGACCTCATGTAGAGGTTTTTGCAGTTGTAGTGACCTTCCATTTTCCTTCCCACTAGACCATAAAGAGAAAAAATATCTCGATATAAGAGACCACCTTTCTACATATCTTCACGGAGATCAAAGAGACCATAGTAGTTGGGAATACCTTTGGTACCCTCTAGAGTTCACCTCCCAAAGTAATAATGACACTGCGAGGCCTCGATTCAAATATAACATGATGCTTCCACATATATGGTTATCCTAAAAGAACATCAAAAACTTCAAGGGGGGAAACATCACACAATGCCTCATCTTTCAAGGGTTTGATTCCATAGTGTAGGTGACATTGTTGGTTGAAGTAGACATCCCGTCCCTCATTGAGCCAATTGATGGTGTATGGTTGAGGGTGCGACATTTTTTTTAGGTTCAAACTCTTTACAAGCTCTGTTAATATTAGGTTCTTATGGATACCATTGTCAAAAATTAAGTTGTGTGGGGTCCCCTTCACCCACATCTATGAGTGGAAGAGGTGCTCCTCTTCTTAGAGGCTCCTTTGGTTCTTCTAGATGGACCTTTGTGGTAGCGATGGTGACACTAGGTTTTCCATCAATGATCTGTTTTCCCTTATCTGATTCTAAATTAGAGTTTGAGTCGGTATTTGACTCTAAGGATTTCGTCTTAGCCAAAAATGACTATTTGGAGCAACATTCATTAGTGTTGTACCATGTGATTTTCTGGATGAATTCTCCATGTGCTTGCATAGAGATTCTTAAGAAAAATAGAAATTAATCAACGATTCATACACATAGTACACAATGATTTATGTTGGAAACCCTAAATTAGGAGAAAACCATTCTTCTTGATATTGCACCTCTCAACTCTTCATTACATATTAATTTCATCATTAACAATACAATATATACAATATTTTAGGTATTTTGCAACGACCAAAACCCTATTCTCTTAATCCAACATTAATTTAGAAAACCACTAAAATAGAGAAAAATGATAAAATAGCAAAAATATCCCAATCTGATCCCTCCCTATGACCCCCTCAGGGAAAATTACCCAACAAACACATACACGAAGAAGGACAGGTGGTGGGATCATTAGACAATGTCGTCAAATCCAACGCACCCCCCCACACACATGAAAATAATATAACACACACACACACACATTAAAAATATTACCAACTTAACTAGAACTTTGTCGAGTTCTCATTTTTCAACAGTCCCATTTTTTACCATGTTTTGAAAAATGGTGCTACCGGTAGCACCCATTTTCATTTTGAGGTAGTTTTTTTATATTTTAAGTCTTTTTTTTTTTTGTAAATCAGAGTAGAACGCTATATTACTGTATAAAATATGATACAAAATGGGGATCCTAGTCTTCCTAAAGGAAACCAAACTAGGGGACCCTTACTGCTGGTTTTTAATAAAAATCCTAGAGGTAACTGGTCTGCCAAAATTGGAAAACAGACCAGACCTCCCTTTTTAAAGTATGAGAAGCATAGCCAAAACATATAGAGATAATGAAACACTCAATTTATAATACCAAAGAATGCCACAATTTATACTACACCCTACTACTTCTTGGGCATGACTGCCATTAAAGACAAAAGACATTACAGACATAATACTAAAAGTCGCTAGAGCACCTAGGAGTGGTCCTTCACCCCACCCGCTTGGCCTTTGTTGTCCTCCTTTGTGGAGACAATTATGGTTCTTCTAATTTGGGTTGGTCCTCCTTGGCCATCCACAGGTGTTATGTCCATATGGTGGACGTATCTCAGGTACAGATGGAATTGCGTAGTCAACCGGTCTTGCTTAATTTTCTGGTCCTTTTCAACCTCCACTAACAATTTTACAATAGTTTCCAACTCGTTGATATGACGATGAATTTTGTCCAACATAGTTTTAATATATCTGTGGTGTTATTGACATGCCTCCTCCCAATCAGTCTTTACTTTCCCTATCAACATTTTGGTAAGCCATGTCGTCTCCACCATTCTATGGTAGAGGGTATCCCTGGGATGGGTAGCCCACAGATCTGTTATCTAGTCTACCTTTTGTGCAACCTCCCCCCACTCTTTACTGCTCCACTCCATCTTGATTTATTCCTCCCACTTATTGACTGTCACCTTCCCTTTTGGTGAGACCATCGTATGGAACGTGTTCTCTACCTCTCTCACATCCTGTTCAATTCTAGTCAAGCGCCTCAAGATTTTTGAGATATTCTTCCCCTAGTGGCTTCTCTTTCTCTAGGTATGTTTTAGGTGCACCATGTCTCTATGCCTACCTGATTCTCTACCTTTCCCTTTCTCTTGGTGCCTCACTTTGTGTCTCTCATTAACTAGCCTGCTCTTGAGACTATATTTTTCACTACTAGCTAACACCTTCTGGTTGTGGCCTTGTCTGCAACTCTTCTTCTCATAACATTCCCTCTTTTGAGGGCCTGTACCTCCTAATAATTTTAGCCTGAGGTGGTGATATCGACCTTAATTATTGGATGGTAAGGTTGGGCAAGACATTATGTTGCAATCTCTTCCCTGGTTCTGTCTTCTCTCCCTGCTTGTGCTATATCTGGATGTTCTTGGTCTTGTACTTGTCCTAAGGGTTGATGATCCTCCCTTGGTAATCACCATCTCCACACCCCTTAAATCGTCATGGGTTTATAGCCTACTACTTGGCCTATATCCCTTACTATCACCTCTACACTTGTAGATGTTTAGTACTTCCATTCATCTTCCCACTTGCCTCTTGTTGTTTTCCCACATGATAACCATGGGCCAGGTGTTGTGACTATCATATGCTTCCTGGGTCCCACGCTGGGTCGAGGAGCCCTGTTTCATCCTTGATGTGACCCTCATCTCTGAAGTTTCCACCATGATCTCATTCCACCAAGTGGATGCAGTCTGATCTAAGTTTCCCCCTTGGGATTTTGTACCAAACCTCATCCATCTCATGTCCCTCCATGTTTACCTAATCTGGATTATTTTTGGCATGAAATGAGAGCGAAGATATAATAAAAAAATGCACAGAGATATCACATATATTCAATAATATAACATAAATGTATTAGATATGTAACCATAAACACATATATATAGTAATACACGATTTCTATTAATGAAAGAAATGTACAGAGACTATAAAAATACAGTGTGAAAGACTCGCTAGAATGGCGGCAACTTATCTATGAGAAGAGATGTGACTACTACTCACATTCACAAGAAGATGATTACAATGAGGCTCTAAAGGACTTTTTACAATAAACAGGAATTCCAAAAACCCTAGACATCCAAAAACCTAACCCTAGGAGATGAAGCGCCAAAAGTCACGTGGGCCTCATTTGGGTAAGTTAGTACATCAACTTCCTGGGGTGGTAACTTTTGCATACGATATCTGTTTTAGGCGCATGATATCCCATTGGAAAGGTATCATCAAGGATATTCATTTTCAAGGAAATAGTAAAGGAACTTCCATATTTCTCCCCATTTTCCCAAAAACGTTGTTTAGGGCCTCAAAATGGCCTCGGAAGTTAAAAACTACTAAAAATAGTAAATTACCAAAATTGCCAGAAAACTATTTTGAGCTAGTTGGAAAAGGTGGGTGGCCACCGATATCCACCTGGATCATTACCCCTTCATTGGCTAACCTATCTACTAGTGCATTCTCTTCCTTACGAATCCATCTAAACTCTATTGTGTTCATGGTTCTCAAGTGTTCCTTGATTTTTTGAAGGGAATGCGCTAGACGCCAATGCCTTTGCACCTTTCCCACCTTGGTACCATACTAGATTTTCTTTTCAATGTTGCAAACCATTGTTGAATCACATTCCATGATGACATTTTCCATGCCCTCTCTCCGTAGCATTTCCAGGCCAAGTTCCAAAGCTCCAAACTCTGCCACATTATTTGTGGAATTGCCTATGCTCCAAGCATATAGGCATAATATGGTCCCTCAACTGTATCTTATCACCCCACCAACTCCTGCCACCCCCAGATTGCCTTTTTTCGCCCCATCAAAATTCAAATTATTGAAGCTTGTCAGAGGAGGAACCTAGATATTGACTCATATCTAGATCTACGGATATCTGGCCACATGTATGTTAAAGCTCCACTCTTTCAGATAGAACAATTCCAAAATGCGTAAGTCTTGTCCCATGTTTTGGTTCTTGGAGTTGTTAAGTTTAAGGCTATGTACTATCTCTCTTATTTGAGTTACGATAATGTCCTTTATCCTCGAGGCCGGTTGGATTTCATTCTTAAATATTTGCCTATTTCATTCTTTCCAAATTGCCCATATTATCATCCTCGATGTTAGACCCCAGCACAGGTTCACCACCTCATTATTGTTATACCTCTCCTTCTAGTTTTTGATTGTGGCTCTGATATCCCACCTTACCCTATTTGATTGGTGGTAAATATAGGCCACCCAGTCCCAAATCTCAGTTGTATAGTTGCACTTGTCTACGAGATGATCCATCGATTCTTCCTGGACCTCACACATATGACATCGTGAGGGTCCAATGAATCCTATTTTTTTTAGGTTCTCCTAGGTCAATATCTTCATGTGTACGATTAACCATTCGAACACTTTAATCTTTGGCCATTGGGGGCCCTCCCAGATCCTCTCCTAGTGTGGTTCTGGGTTTTCTTTGTCCTGTCTTGCTATGTAGTGTCAGGGCTCTTTTAGATTGAATTCCCCTACATTTTTCCTTCCCCACCTTAATTGGTCCTCCTCTTCCGAGACCCCACTTTTCCTTTTACCCAATTCCTCCTCAATCTCATTCATCACCGGGTCTTCCCGAGCTCTATTTTGTAGGTTGATTTTGTCCCAAATTCTCCATCTGGCATTCTCCTCCCTCTCTTTCCAGTAGTGACAAACTTTCATTTTTCCTTGTTGAATCATCTCTTTATTGATAACCTCTATGTCCTGGTTTTCCATTATGGGTTCATTTTTCTAATCATCCTCCCATAATCTCATTGTTCTCCCATTCCTAATTTCCCAAAAGATGTGAATCTGTATCGAAATTTTATTCCTCTAGGAAATATTCCAGATGGTTCATCCTTACCTTGTGTCCATGAACCTGATCCTCTCTTAAGGATTGACCTCTGGGGCGTATTTTTCATTCCACAGTTTAACCAATGACACCAAGCTTTACTTTACCCATTGCCACCACATTTTTCCCCGTATGCCTTATTGGTGACCTGTGGGTCTTGTAATCTGAGGCCCCCTTTGTTGTTTGGCCTGCACACTTTGTCCCACGCCACTAGGGCCCATTTATTTTTGTCCTCAGCTCCTCTCCATAGGAAGTCTCTCTGGATTTATATAATTTTTTGTAAGATGCCTTTTGGATCCAGAAACATCGACATAAGATACATCGATATTTCTTGTAGGATCGCTTTAGTAAGGATTAACCATCCTTCTAGGTTTAGAGTTTTGTAAGTTTAATTATTAACCCTCTCCTACATCTTTTTGATGACTCCTTCCCATGTTATGTTCCTAGATGCCCTGTCCTTCAGGGGAACCCCCAAATACTTTGTTGGGAGTGTTTTCCACTCAAACCACAAAATGTTTGTCAGGTTCCTTTAGATTGTAGGATTTGTGTTGAAGAAGTAGATCATAGATTTAGAGTGGTTTATTTCATCCCCTGAGGCCTCTCCAACATCTTCTAAAAAATATTTGTACACCTTTGTTTCCTTGACCATGGGGATTCCATGGAGCAAGGTATCATCCATAAACTGTTGGTGTGTTGAGGTTGGGCAGTCTTTGAATGGTTTTAGAACATTGATTTTTCCTTCAAGAGTTGTTGTCTTTATGCTCCTTCTTATCCCTTCCATCATTTAAATGAATAGGAAAGGGGATAGAGGATCCCCTTGTCTTATACCCCTAGAGGGGTAGAATGACTTGGCTAGAGCTCCGTTTTCTAGAAGCGAGAATCTCGTTGTAAAGACTAGGTTGATGGTCCATTTAATTCAGTGCTGGTAAAAACCAAATGATTCCATCATTTTTTCCATATAGTGCCAGCTTATTTTGTCATAATCCTTTTCCAAGTCCAACAGGATTAACATCCCCACTTTCTTTTTACTTTTCACGGTATGCATTATTTCATGGGCTTGTATGATGTTGTCCAGAATATACATCCCTTACACGAAGCCCTCATGTTCCTGTGAGATCAGAGTTGGGAGAAGTGGTTTCAATCTATTATCTATTACTTTTGATATTATCTTATACACAACATTGCACAAGGCTATTGGTCGACAGCGGTCTCGAGATCTAGCTTCATTTTATTTTTGGATTAGAGTGATCATTGTGGCATTCAGGTCCTTCATGGTTGAGGATGAGCATATGGAGTCCTCCACTATACCATAAATGTCATCCTTAACCACATCCCAACAAGATTTAAAAAATTCCACTATGAAGCCATCTGGGCCTGGGGCCTTGTTGGCATAGTGGTAGACCTAGGGTTCGATTCTTAACAATGCACCAACAAAACCCCATCTACTATCCCTTTCGATAACACATGCAAGGAAGGAAAAGTCTCACCTAAGGTAGAAGCAGGGGGGGTTACAGGATGGAGGTGTCTGTAACCAAGTTGGGACACAGATATGTGATAATAACACTTCACAGGGTATTCTTTTAACACTTAGGAAGTGACATACATTAGTTCATTCACCTTATGAACATCGTAGAAAATATCTAAGATAGATCTATCACAGTACAACAAATATTATGTACCTAAAACACTTAGCACTGGAATCAAATCTAGGATTCTATCATAAGAAGAGAAATAAAACAACATATACATATCCATTACATATCCAATATAAGTACTTAAGCAAATATAACATAGATAATCATTGCACAAAGAAAACCATAAGACACCAGATGTACGTGGTTCACTGCAATGTGGGGCTACATCCACCAACCACTTCGCCTTATTTATTATGTGCTCGAATCTTACATTCATTCACTCCTGTGCCCTAAGCCACATAGTCAAGATTCACACTAGACAAGAGATCTGTGCACTGAGAACCAGATCCTCCTTCCCAAAACTAGGTCAAGGCACAAAGTCAACCCTCTATCAAGCACAAAGCCTTAACACACATACATTCCCTTGCACAAATCCTTTCAACTTCTTGCACTTAGCTCAAAATACTACTTAAAACAAAACTACTTCTACCATACATTCTTCTTTTATTTATACTTTTACAAACCCTTACAATAGGTCCAAACATAGGAAAACCACATGGGTCGACATCCCATAACCCATTACAAAAACCCTAAATAACCCCTTAAAAATCCATGAAATAAGTGAGATCTGCAATCTTAGCTCCACCTGGGTGCTCCTTCCTCGACCACTGTGTCTAATTCCAAAAGTGGTCCAAATCTGACAAAGTTTTCCTCAAAACTTGGTCGAGGGCCAACAAGCCCCCAACACTTACCTGTGACTCATCCTGAGTCACTCAAGTGTGGACAACGCTACTTCGAAGCCCTCGATATTAACTCAAGATGACTTGACTTGCTGCTTCACCTGAGCCTCCTACTCAGCAAGCAACTAGATCATCTTCTCTATAACAAGTCCTTCCAAGCATTGTTCTATTGAAGAAACCACTTGGTCCAATTGTGAGCCCTATCCATCAATCTCTTCGAACACTTTGCAGGCTTCATCCTGCACAGGTTGTAGCTTCTGTGTGACTTCCATTACCCTTCCCTAGATGGTAGTGATCTGTTGTTGTACTGTGTGCTTCTCCTAGGATCTCTTAATTTTTTCTACCACAGTGAGCAGTTTCATCTGTGCTTCCATGAAAAATTCCTTCTACTACACCTACTGTAATTGTGCTTCTACCCTCCTTAGCTTTGGATCCTCGATGAGGCATTCATATGTCTGTGTGCTTCTATCACTCAAAATTTTTCATTTTGAGGTGAGGGTTCTTATCCTTACTAGTGTGTTCTTAGCGGTCTCCTCCTTCTGGTCATGCACATCCTGGAGGGTGATTGGTACTGTTTGGGCCTCCAAGTCTGTTATCCTAGTTTGAAGCTATTAGAGGGTGTTAGGGAGCTTCACTACTTGAGCCTCAACCGAATCTTGCTCCTCCTGTTCCAATATTGGCATAGAGTTACATGATTTACTCTCTACTTCTTTGACTATGGACCATTTTGCGAGAAACTACACCTTTTCTCTTTGTAGCTGGGCCTTTTCCTACTGGAGCTTCGCCTGAAGCTTTGCTTTCTCACTTTCCTGGGCTACTACCCTGTCCTGTGTTGCTCTTAATTTCCCTAGGAATTCCTCTTGCTACTGCTTCAAGGCTTCTATAGCCTTCTCCTTCTCTTGTTGTAATCTCTGAAGTCGAGCTTTTGTTGCATCCACCAGTCTTCTCAATTGGGTTGGTTCATCCCCCAATTCTGTAGTTTGCGATGAGGAAGGCGCAGTGAGTACTGCATGGGTCAAACAAACAACTTGGTGTAATTCCTTCAGTTCCCTCTCGATCCTTCCATATAAATCCTCCTGCTTCTCTCCATATCTCTGCAAGATGTCCTTGAAAGCATCCTCCATAGCTCCATGGACCAAACTGATATCGTACTTAGTGATTGTGGCCTCTCACTGGGGTTTATTAGCACGTGTCTTCTTCCTTGCTGAAGGTTTGTTCGAAGAAACCTTCCTCTTCTGTGGTGTGACTATTCTAGTAGGGGGGTCTTCTGGTGGTGTATCTTTGCCTCCTCCTTGATCTTGTCCTTCATCCCCTCCTCCTTGTTCATCTACTTCATCTTCTCCTCCTTCGAGTGAGCGAGCCAAACCCATTATCTTCATAAGCATTGTCTTCCTGATCACTCTTTATTTCTTGGACTTCCTCCCGCCTTTTCTTATTCTTTGTCCCACTGGACTTTCCAACATGATTGAATCAAGTGACTATGGGGATTCCTATGGTGTCAGTGTCAGATATTTATGCATCAGTGACATGTACAAGAAATTCCTCTGGCCACTCCTTTGTAATATGCTCCATGTCTTGACCTGTTAGCTTGTAGTACGAATGTAAATCTTCTTGGTTCTCATCTCAACGTGAAATGGTGTAGATGAAATGTGGATCTACATGAAACATGGCTATTGGTATATACTAGTGCAAGGTGCATGGTTTCATGTGCGAAAATTATTCACTGGAAAACTTTAATTGCTTATAGTATGCATGAAACACAGCGTTGGACTACCACTGTTTCGTCATGTCATTGCTGTACCACAAGGTTGAAAACCGAGCGGCCAATAGCTCTAAGGGTTTGATATCTAGGAAGGTGGCTCCTTCAGGCATTTTCCAAGTGACAAATGTGATCAAAATGATGAGCCAGCTGTCATGGAATTGATATCCCAAATCTTGGGCTTCGCGACAATCCTTCTCCATCTCATTGACGAGGTAGTTTGCCCATTTCATCTGCATGCCCTCCACACATTTTCCTTTAAGGCCCACCATGAACCTGATGACCTGTGTGGGGCAGTTCTTCTTTACGATATTGCCAGCTATGAGTTGGTAAGCGAGGCGCACTGCACCATCCTATATAGAGGCTACCTTGTAACCTCACTTTCCTTTCTCTACTTCTCTGTATGCTTCTTTGATGTGTTTTGCCAAGGAACGGTCCTAAGCCTTCCTTGGATAAAAATCCTGAGGGTAAGGTCCCTTCACACTCAATCCTATAATCCAGTGGATCAACATCGGATCCATATTAATCCTTCAGTCGAGCCACAGGTATCCACCATGATAGCACGATAGGAGGAGTTTAATGCAAGGGTTAACTTCCTAGTGGCGGCCAAAATGTGGGGTATTCATCACATTCAACATGGTGGGCTGCGCCAGCTCCTTTATCCATGGTTGTAAGATGAGGTGAGGCTTCTTTCCAGTTGTCTTCGTGAGATAGCGGTGGGGTGACAACATTGTGTAGTTCTTCTGTTCGTGCAACTTGAAGTCGTTGTTCTTCATTAGCGGGATCTGTCCTAACTGACTCTCGACTATGCATATTCCTTTCAGAATGTACGTAGTGAACAAAGTGTACTCATAATATCGGGGAATGTTGTCACAGTTAACAAAACCAGCCAAAGGTGGGATATGCTCGGGTAGGATCGACAGGATCTTCTTCGCATTAGCCAGATCTCCGCAATGCTTACTTCGTTGTTTAGTTCCGAGGTTGACACGACCAGAATGACGTCCAATCAAAGGGGAAGCCTACAGTCCCCTAGTCGACCATGCCTGGACACCTTCATATATTAGTTTGTCGGCCATTAGATTCTTAAGGACCTCCTCAAAAAACTTTTCTAATTCACTTGGTTCTCTTGACATTCTAACTTCTAAACAGACAGGTCGGGGTAGAGGAATGAACAAGTAGGGTAGAAAAATAGACGGTGAGGTCTAGTTTCAGATAACACAACTCGACACTTGGACAATTATCTGTTTAGCTCAGTCAATAACGGGTAGAAAAAAGTGGTCCCGACGCAGTGTTTGACGATTTAAATAAGTTGGGCATCATAATGGATTCTTCCAACAGCCAGGAGTGCTTCCATCAATGAGAATTTGTCCATTATGGAGTGGTCTCATTGTCCCAAAAGCAGTTCATTAGCCCATAAATGTGTTTTCTAATTTTTTCGTAGCATTGTTCTAATGAACGGGGCACCTCCAATGGTCATATAACTTCACCAGTGTGAATTCCCATTCTGCGCAATCTTGTTGTTCTAGCAAGGTTCAAATCCTGTGAACCTGCCTCCTATGAGGTTCTAATCTGCGAAGTTTTCCATCTGATCTCTGTAGCTTCTTGTAGCTTTTCCAACTTAGATTTATTTTTATTGTGCTTCCTTGCCTTCTTCCCTATGATCTATGTTTCTCTAACTATTTCTGGAATCCGCTTCCCATTCTTATTCTTATTTTCTCTTAGCATAGTGGCTTCACATTTTTGAGATGCCCTCAAAGGGTCTGAAGTTAATATCTCTTTTCTTAACACATCCTGAGTGGACATAGATAGGTTCCTCGAGACTTCTTGCATTCTTTCAACCTTGATAGTTGATTCTCTTTCCTTCTGTCCCTCCTATGTTTTTACTTTTTTCTATTGCTTCGACTTATCCTCTTGTTCTTCTATTAGTCTGTCTATTTTCATAGCTATGAAATCCCTTAGATATTTCTTTTTATTTGTTGTGGTTTCTTCCTCTGCTTTCCATCTGATATGATCCTTCTTAATCCAAATCTTACCTAACAAAAGTGGGAAAGGGGCGCTCTCCCCAACAAATTTAATGACTTCAAATTATTCTTTAGTCGATGTTCCCTCAACAGTAATAGGTACATTAATAACTCTTCCACATAGGGTTATCATCTTTCCCTTAAACAAGCCTATCCTTCCTAACAAAGGTACCATAGTAGGATTTCTCAAAATTTTCCAAGTTTCTACTATCATAATATTCACTTGTGTCTCTTCATCCAAGACACAGTCTATGTCGAAGTCTTCTATTCTTTCACTTATGCGTTGATTTTCTTTCATGATATATGATAAACTGATATCTTTGTGACATCCATCGTTTCTTTCAACTTTGATAACATAGTTTGAACTTTCTCTGGTTCTTTCTCTTTATGACTTTCTAATATGCCCTTGGTTTCTTGACTTTCTTCATAGTTTTATTGTCTCATGTTCATCCTTTCAACTTTAGCAATCATCCTTGGACAATTCTCAACCTCATGACCAACAATTTGACAACAAAATAAAAAGGGATCTGCATCGGGGAATTCCTTAGCAAGATGTCCTGGTCATCTGTAGTTATAACACAATGTCAATCCTTTTTTTCTTTTAAATGTTCCCCAACCTCTTTTGTACTGCGCACTAGGAGCATAGTGCTGGACCTACAATCTACAAAAAAAAAATCTAGGTTCCTACATCCACTTATTAGTCCAAAAACTCTTTCTATGCATAGGAATAACATATATTTCTTCATTTCCATTAAATTTTCTCAAATCAACTCTTTCTTTCAATTGTGACCTCGCCTTTAGACTAGGACATAATGTATTAAACATACTTAGGTCCATGCTTTCAAAAAAAAAAAATTCGCTTATCTTTCTCTTGTCAAAGCACAAAGCTTTACCTCTTTTTGGATATTACCTCTTTCTTTAGATTATATTTCTTTCTTAGCACCCAGCTTCACAAGTCAAGTAGAATACTGTGCACTTCAGTAGCAGATCTATGCACATAGCTTCTCTTTTTCTTTACTTAAGTTCCCAACAATCACAGTCTTAGGTCCCAACATTAGAACCATTTGTTGGCACAGGGGAAAACCCAGGGTTCAATGCTTAACAATGCACCAACAAGACCCCAACTACTAGCCCTTTCGGCAGCACCTGCGAGGCAGGTGAAGTATCGCCCGAGGTATAAGCAAGATGGGTTACAGGATGCAGGTGTCTGTAACCAAGATGGGACACAGATCTGTGATAACAACACTTCGCAGGGTATTTTGTTAACTCTTAGTAAGTGACATACATTAGTTTATTCACCTTATGAACATCACAAAAAATATCTAAGATAGATCTATCAAAGTACAACAAATATTATGTACCTAAAACACTTAGCACTTAGCACTTGAATTAGATCTAGCATTCTATCATAAGAAAAGAAATAAAACAACATATACATATCCATTACATATCTAATGTAAGTACTTAAGAAAATATAATAGAGATAATCATTGCACAAATAAAACCATAAGACACCATATGTATATGGTTCACCCCAGTGTGGGGCTACACCCACCAACCACTTTGATTTCTTTGTTATGTAATCGAATCTTACATTCATCCACTCCTGTGCACTAAGCCACATAGTCAATCTTCACACCACACAAGAGATCTGCGCACTGAGAACCAGATCCTACTTCCCAAAACTAGGTTAAGGCACAGAGCCAACCCTCTATCAAGAACAAAGCCTTAACACACATACATTCCCTTGCACAAATCCTTTCAAATGCTTTCACTTAGATCGAAATACTACTCAAAACAATACTACTTCTACCATACATTCTTCTTTTATTTATACTTTTACAAACCCTTAAAATAGGGCCAAACATGGGAAAACCCCATGGGCCGAGATCCCATAACCCATTACAAAATCCATAAATAAACTGTTACAAAGCCTGCAAAATAAGTGAGATTTGCGATATCAGCTCCACCTGGGCGCTCCTTCCTTGACCACTGTGTCGAAGTCCAAAAGTGATCCAAATATGACCAAGGTTTCCTCAAAACTTGGTCGAGGGCCAACAAGCCTTTCCATTTGGCATCTCCTGGATCACTTGGTCTACTTCTTCCTTTGTTATGGGTTTGTAAAGGTTGATATTATGTTCCTCTATTAACAACTTAGGGATGTGCCTTACTGTCCTTTGGATTTCTTCGGTACTGTCTCAGTTGGGTTCTTTGACTATCCCCCGGAAGTGTTTGACCAGAGTGTTTTCAATGTCTTGGTGGGAATCTCTCTCTATCCCATCATGATTCTGGATCTTTAGAATTCTATTATGAGATATTCTCGCTATAGTGGATCTGTGGAATAACTTGGTATTTCTCTTCCCTTCCTTAAGCCACCAAATTCTAGATTTTTGTCTTCACAGGGTAACTTCTTGCTTACATCTTGCTTCCCAATCCTAGAGTAATTGGTTCTCCTCTTTTTTCCTCTCCTCGGTGTAGCCTTCTTGGATGCATTTCTCCTATATCTCTTCCATTCTTACCTCTATCAGTTTTTTTTCCTGATCTATGTTTCCAAACACTTCTTTGTTCCACTTCTTGAGTTTTTTCTTTATGTACTTGAGTTTTTTTTTTTTGAAGTCTAAACATCTTTGTCCCTTGTTCCAAGATATCCTCTTGCCACCAAGATTTGATGTTCTCCTTGAAGGTTGGGTGTTTGATCTGGAATTTCTCAAATCTGAAAGGCATGTTATTTGGTGTTGTCTGAAAATTTTCCTCCAATCGCACTGGCCAGTGCTCTGATCCACCCCAAGGGAGGATGCTTCCTTCCAGCACTAAACCCTATAGAACAATGGATTCTGAGACTAGGAATATGTCTATATTGGTGGCCACAGTGGTGTGAATGTCTTTTGTTGTTCCAGATAAACTACCCATTACTAGACTTGATGTCCATTGTTGTAACCTAGGTCTGCACCCCTACCTCTCCTCTCTCATTTCCCTATACCTTTGTCAAATTTTTCCTCTTCTGGTTGATAAAGTTGGTTTCCCATCTGTACAATGACCTGATTTTCCTTATTGGATTGTTTGAATGATTCTTTTTGCCGAATTATTTTTGTTTTCCTTGAAAGATAATTGCATGTTTGGTTTGAGTTTGAAATACTTGCCATCATGTTTTCCACTAATTGAACATGCAACAATCCCACCAATCCTTTCTTGTCTGCAGGAGACATCTAGGTCCGCCAATTCTTTTGTATGCATAGTAAGAAACCATGAGAAAAAATGCATCATTCATAGCAGTCCATTTCGGGCTTGAAATACAATCAAACAAATGGGTTCGATTTTAAGCCATCAGATCAAGAAAATATTAAGTCATGACCATCAGATATGATTGGAGAGAAATTGACAGTGGGGAGGCATTGCGGGGATCTAGAAGAAAATCAAAGTTTCTCCAAGTTGTGAGCCCACAATCAATCAGGATCATTGATCTTTCTAGATCAAAATATCATCAGTGGATATCGATCCCACTACGGACAAGAATCTTCTCTTTGCAGAGATCGGGAAACGAAATTAAAGAGTGAGAGAGTTGAGTCTCCACAATCACTCGTGGCCATTGATATTCAAGCAAGGGACATGTGTCAGGTGATGTTGTACTCCGGGAGGAAACAAGCAGAAGATGAGTGAGTAAAGGAGTCTCGAAGGCCCGAAGCCCATAGTTCATTTGGACCGTCCATCAACAAGGACATGCGGTGCCAAATCTATCATTTTGGAGACTTAGCACTCTGAAAGTTTTGCGGAGTGAAGCACTAGAGAAAGAATTACCCAAACTCTTGAAGTGAATCTCGACCGTACAAATAAAGAGGCCACGTGCAGGAAGATATAACACTTCAGAAATATGGTACTTCAGAGGATTGTGTGAGCAAGCAGAAGAAAACCACCGAAGTGAATCTCATCCGTCGAAAACAAGAGGACATGTGGAGGTAGATATGTCTCTTCAGAGATATGGCACTCCAGAGGATTGTAAGAACTATGCATTGAAAAGGCCCAAAACCTGAACTCTGGAAGTAATTATGGACCATTGATCTCAAATCAAAAAGAATCGTTGATCTTTGCAGTAGTAGGTAAGAAAGGAATATCACCCTAAGAGCCAAAGTCTCAAAGTGATGAGAGACTACCATGTCAATTGGGTCCATACTACTTTGGGACATTTCCAAGCACAACATTCATAAAATCCCGAGGCCCGAAGTCCTAGAGACACATGGCACTCATTCGCCTGAGACACATCACACTCATACGTCATGACACATGGAATTTATTTAAGTCCGCCACATCACTTCGGTCCCGTACTACTCTAGGAGTTATACAAACTTTGCATCTAAAAGATCCTGAAATCCGAAGTGCCGAAGTGACAAGAGATTTCCACATCAATTCGGGAAAAGGTCAATTCGGGAGATATTCATCCTTCACGTTCAAAAGCTCATGAGCTCTAATAAATTGGCGCCATCGATAAATAATATAGGGGAGTTCTAATATGGAATATAGATAGAAATTTAGTAGGGGCACTAAAGTAGCAGGGTCACCCTGATCGCAGATCGCAAACACGATCGACGGCTACACTTCATTGCGGAGACGAAAACTGCTCTAATGTTAATTTTCTAGAGTAGTCCCACAATTGAA
Source organism: Picea sitchensis (assembly GCA_010110895.2). Taxonomy (NCBI): domain Eukaryota; kingdom Viridiplantae; phylum Streptophyta; class Pinopsida; order Pinales; family Pinaceae; genus Picea; species Picea sitchensis. Next base: position 17,282 of record SNQJ01S0095752.1, read on the forward strand.
ACCATGGTATTACTTATGAGGTACATGGAACTTGGTGGTGTATTGTGGGAGTCAGAGCATTGTGGATCTAAACCACCCTCAACAACTTCCACAATCACGTGCTTATATGACGTCAAGTCACCACGTCACTCCAGGATATTTTCACGCTGCACATCCAATTGTCTTCAGTGGCCTCCAACAGCGTGCATGCACACCATGATCAATGAAGAAATCAGTTATGTCACTTCGAATCAGTTTCTTCTAGAGTCTCAGTTCATTCCAACGCTCCCATTAGTCTAGTTTCATCGCTAGTTTCAGTTTTCAATTATTCAGTTCAAGACTTTGTTTAGTTTAAAGCATAATAAGCAGTCTTCTATGTGTGATGAGAACCACTCTTTTTTATTAAGTCAAGTGTGAAGTATACATTGATAGACTCCAACAATGTTTTAGTCAAGTTAATTAGTCGTTCTACAATTGTTAATGTAGAGTTAAGTCTCAGTCCCAGATGGACGAGAGCCTCTGCAACTCTGATAAATATGCAGTTTTTGTATGTTTTGAGGGGTTGCATTTTTGGGAAAGGATAGAAATACATCAGACTAGTTGGACTCATTCTATGCATGGATTAAAGCTCTATACCTAGTGAATATACTCTTGATGATAGTGTTTTGTTCAAACCTTCATGTGTTTTTATCTTATCTTGAATGCAGTTTTTGATATGTGCAAAGTACATTTCATTTCCTTCAACTATTGTATAACTCATCTTTATTGATATTCAACCTGTGAAAACAACTAATTCTTGGTGAAGATATGTTTTTATTGCAACCTGTGGGAGCAATTGTGTTTTTGATACATGTTTAATGTCTTGAAATGATATTTTAAATATTAAACTTCTTGCAACAGATTATTCATTGAGTGGTTTGGTGTTTCCCTTTGTTTTTATTATTTCACTTATCTGTCATTTGTGTGCCACTAGCTAAGGAGGACCCTCATCCATATCATTTTTCCAACCCAAACCATGCTCTTGTGTTGGTAGAGCCAACCCTCTAACTGAACAACAAAAATAAAAAAAATCAACCATTCTAAACTTGAGGTGGCCTAACTTTTCCCTTTAGCAGTCATGTGCAGACTTGAGGACCAACATATTTTAGTGTCGTTGTCGGGGAATGGAGTAACGAAATATATTTCTGTGGGACAACAACAATGATAAGATATTATCTTTGATGGTGAACTAATACCAAACACATTTAGACTACATATCATTCACCTGACAAATCCATGGTTAAACAGTCCAGTGGCGACTCCACTGACTAAAATTTACAAAAGAAATATTGGCACCCAAAAAGGGACTCAAAAGATCTAGATATGAACACATCAAAGCCACCAAGGTTCACCCTAAACCTGAGAAGGACATCATAGTCTCTAAGCGAGAAAGAAAACTAAGAAAATACATTGTAGCTCATAGATATACCTCCCCCCCTCAAGGGTAAAGTTGTGCCCAAAGAGTCTACTTATCTTCATCATCATAAGCAACTTGAATTTGCTAGCCCCGAGAATCACAATTCCAAGGAACATCAGACATATTCAACTCCTGACTCTACTTCATCATCCAGTCCAACATCTACCCCTGCAGATCCCATAAATCTTTAGATTCCTATTACCCAAGCCATGGATGCTAACAAGATGAATGCCATAATTGCTACCAAATATGCACCCCTAGTTCTGCCTGTAGGATTACATGCACTCCCAATCACAGATTACATGAAATATTTACCAAGATATAATGGGGAGGGTGATGTCACTGTTGAGGAAGATCTGGTAGCCTTTTACAACTTTGCAAACAACTTTAACATTGACTATGCAGATGTGTGGATGGGGTTTTTTGTGCAGAGTCTAGATGGGGAAGTAAGGAAATGGTTTTGGGGTCTTCCTCCAGCCTCCATCACAGATATTGAGGTGTTAGATGAAGTTTTCATAAAGCAACAGGGAGATAGGAGAGATTATCTCTACTACATCACTGAGTTTAGGGCTCTAAAGAGAAAGAATGGTGAATCTATTTTAGACTTCACCAAGAGATTTAATAAGATATATGGTATAATCCTAGATGAGATCAAACCAACTGAATCCTCTACCAAGATTACTTATGCCAATGCATTTGATGCAAATTTTTCCCTTCTTCCGAGGGAAATAATATCCACCACCTTGTTGTCCATGTAGGAAGCAACCATTGAGGTTGAATCTAATATCCTGGCATCAGATAGGTTAAAGACTAGGTATGATAAAGACAAGAAGAAACATAGAGAAGATTCCCCTGCCTCCTCTAACCCATCCACATCTGATCCCAAACTTGATGAAATGACCAAAACTTTGAAAGATCTGACATCTGAAATAGCTAAGCTGAAATGGGAATCTAAACAACCAAACAAATCTTTTCAAGGAGATGGAAATATAAATCCAAATTAGTTCAGAAGGCCTAATGATGCACCTCAGATAATGTAGAGAGAAAGGAGGAATGTTGATGTTCAAAGGGTAGTTCCTCCTTTCCAAGAAAATCAGATTGAGTAGATAGATGTAGACAACAATGTTGTAGATGATATTGCTTCACTTTTCAATGAAAAAAATGATTATACTAGTCACTTAACGCATAAAGAATATGAGGTAGCACAACTTTCAAATTAGTTTGATAATCAGATAGAGGAAGAGGGAGTTATTCAAGGCCAACCACATAAAAAATACGATTTGAGGATGAGAGGGGGGGCTCCCAAAGTCACTACCTATGATGAAAAAAAAAAGGCTCAAGTCCTTCCCAAGCCAAATCCAAAGAAAGATATGTCATCTAAGTCTCAACAACTTCCCCCACCTAAAACTATAGTCCCTGAGATAAAGTAAGTTGATAGGCCACCAAACCTCTTTCATCCTAGAGCATGAGTTGAGAAGGATCAAGATCCATGGGCCTTTGATAGAACCGATGAAGAATGAACCTTTCAAAAAATCCATCATGAAATTTCTGCAACCAACTTCTTCTATTGTATCTTCTGATGTAATTAGTCTATAGGATGAGAACCCAACCATTGTTGTGGGTCCACACATTGAGGATGAATCTAATGCTTATCAAACATTATATATGTCTTTAAATTTCCATGGTAAGAGCCTGCATAAGTGTCTTATGGACTCAGGAGCCTCACACAATGTCATGCCCAAAGTTGTTATGGAAGAACTAGGTTTAGAGATCACCAAAACCTACCAAGACATGTACTCCTTTGATTCTAAGAAAGTAAAATGTCTGGGACTGATAAAGGATATGTTGGTTTCTTTGGAACAAACCAAACCATTTGTTCCCCAGAGGGACCGAGATAGGAAGCCATTCCAGAGATAATGGAAGGTCAAGGAGAAGTTGAATGATGAGACTAGGTGAGAGCTTATGAGGAAGAAGCTTTGCTTCAGCTGCAGAGATTCTTGGGTCCTAGGCCATAGGTGCATGGGCAAGGGAGAGATTCATTATATAGAGGTAGTAGCAGATAGCGTGGACAGTGAGGAGGAGGAGTAGGATAATGGATCCACTAGTTCAGAGGAGGAGTCAACACCAGCAGAGGAGCAACCTCCCTGTAGACCACGGACACCTGCAGGAGCCCATCCTCCAGTAGTCCCAAAACTGCCAAAATAGGCTAACAGGAGGAAACCAATAAAGGGAGGCTTCATAGTGACCCTTTCTGGTGTCCCCATGTATGATACCCTGTGTATCAAAGGGATTATTCAGGGGCAGCAGGCAATCGCCCTGATAGATGGTTGGGCCACCCACAACTTCATCGATGCTTCACTAGTATCAAGATAGGCACTTCAGATAGAGGAGTTTGAGGGGTTTGATGTTGCAGTAGTAGATGTCCACACAGTGGATTGTCTAGATAGAGTTCCAAACTTGGACATGAAGTTAGGAAACTACACAGTGAGAGACACATTTTATGTGGTTGACCTATCGGACACAGATGTGGTGTTAGGAGTTCAGTGGATGATTACCTTGGGAAAAATCACTACCAACTACCAAACCTTGGAAATGGGATTAAGAGATTAGGATGGGAAGAAGGTTTTTCTAAGAGGTATGTCGATAGGATCACCCAGGACAGTTTCAACCAAGAGGATGGAGAGGATATTTATACATGGGGAGGTAGCATATGCTGCAGAATGCTTGATCACTTCTCAGAAGGATTCAGAAGGTCGACAACAATACCATACAGAGATCAAGAATTTATTGGGACGACATCAGCAGGTTTTTGAGGTAATTCCACCAGGGAGACCACCTGACAGGGGGTTTGAGCACACCATTGAGTTGGAAGAGGGGGCCAAACCTATGATCACCCCCCCCTATCATCATCCTAGGAGGTTCAAGGATGAGTTAGAGAAGGCAATCAAGGAATTGTTGGCGATGGGACACATCAGACCTAGAAGCAGCCCATTTGCTTCTTCAGTTGTGTTAGTTCTGAAGAAGGATGGCACCATGAGGATGTGCATTGATTATCGAGCCTTGAACAAGAAAACCATCAAGAACTGATACCCTATTCCACACATTGACGAGTTGATGGATGAACTGCATGGGGCAGTTTTCTTCTCAAAAATTGATCTACGCTCTGGATATCATCAGATCAACATCCGAGAGCAGGAGATAGAGAAGATGACATTTTGATGTCATTTTGGACACTTTGAGTTCCTGGTTATGCCATTTGGGCTAACCAATGCACCTACTACATTCAAGTCTTGCATGAACCATATATTCAGGGATTAGTTAAGGAAATCAGTCTTGGTTTTCTTCGATGACATCTTGATCTATATCCGGTCATGGAAAGAGAATATGAGGCACCTAGATAAGGTATTGAGCATCATGGAGGCATAGTCATTATATGCCAAAGAGTCCAAGTGTGAGTTCGGTATGACAGAGTTGCTTTACTTAGACCACATCATCAGTGCATAGGGGGTATAGGTGCACCAAGAGAAGATCAGGGCCATTTTGGATTGGTTGATGCCCAAGAACATGATAGAATTGAGGAGCTTCTTCAGGCTGTGCAACTATTATAGGTGGTTCATCCGGGGTTTTTCTCAGCTTGGAGCACCGTTAATAGATCTTACCAAGCATGGGGCCTTCATATGGACCAAGAAATCATAGGAATCCTTTGATCACATGAAGGAATTCATGGGTACTTGTCCAGTGTTGACACTACCAGACTTCACCTTGCCATTTGTACTAGAGTGTGATGCATCCGGTGAAGGGATCGGTGCAGTTTTGATGTAGGGAGGACACCCCATTGTATTCGAGAGCTGGAAGCTTAGTAAAACTGAGAGGTTGTACTCCATTTACGACAAGGAAATGTTGGCAATCATGCATTCCTTGACCAAGTTTAGACAATATTTGGTGGGCAACAAATTAGTGGTCAAGACCGATCACAACAGTTTGAAGTATTCCTTGAGCAGAAGGACCTCAGTGAGCACCAAAAGAAATGGGTGACAAAGGTACAGGCATTTGAATTTGACATAGAGTATGTCAAGGGGAAGAAGAACATTGTGGCCGATGCACTATCAAGGAGACATGCGACATGTTCTTTGATGGAGATTTCAGTAGATTGGAAATCCCACTTGTCAATGGAATATTGCAAGAGCAAGTTCGCATGTGAGGTGATGGATGGGAAGATATAGAATGACTAGTATAGGGTCATTGACAATGTCATATTTTATAAGGATAGAGTCTACTTGGTGCTAGATTTATGGATTAAGAAGAAGATCGTCACCGCAGTTCATGATTCAACTCTAGCAGGCCATCAGGGGTTTTTCAAAACCTACAGATAGATCAGAGAGAGGTTCTCATGGAAGGGCCTCAAACAAGACGTTATGAGACATGTCAGTGAGTGTGTGACTTGCTAGCAGAACAAGTCAGAGCATGTTTTTCCAGCAGGGCTACTTCAGCCACTCCCCATTCCAGAGAAGAAATGGGAAAGTATATCTATGGACTTCATCACAGGTCTACCCACGGTCCAGGGTAAGGAATGTATCTATGTAGTGGTCAACAGATTGACCAAGTTTTCTCACTTCTACACCATACCGATAGAGTACAACCCAGTTCAAGTAGCCGAGCATTTCTTTAGGGAGGTCTTCAGACTTCATGGGTTGTCGAAGAACATCGTCAGTGACAGGGATAGTCGGTTCATAGGGACATTTTGGAGAGCGTCGTTTCAGTTGGTGGGGACAGAGTTGACACCTAGCACTAGCTATCACCCTTAGATAGATGGGTAGACCAATATTTTCAACAAGTGGGTTGAAGGGTATTTGATGAACTATGTAGGAGGACAATAGAGAACATGAGTAAAGTGGTTACATTTAGGAGAACATTGCTACAACACCACCTTCCACATGTCCATTGGTATGACACCCTTCCGAGCATTGTACGGATATGATTCTTCCACTTTGGTAGACTTGGTCTTTGGGGAGAGCAGAGATCCCAAGGCCAAGGATTGGATCATAGAGAGTCAGGAGATTCTCAAGTTTTTGAAAGAGAACCTACAGATGGTGGAAAACTAACAGAAGATAAGTGCGAAGAGGCACAGGATAGAGCACAACTTTGAGGTTGGAGATTTGGTTTTCTTGAGACTCCAACCCTACAAACATTCATATCTGAAGAAGAGTGGGGTCGAGAAGCTCAAGCCCATATTTTATGGTCCTTACAGGATCATGCATCGAGTAGGCGAGGTTTCTTATGAGCTAGAGCTTCCAGAGGGGAGCAAGATTCATAACATGTTCCATGTGTCTTGCCTAAAAAACGGTAGTGGGACAATTCATTAGCACATCAGGGGAGCTTCCCCTGTTGGATGAGGAGGGACAGTTGGAGTTAGTTTTGGAGGAGGTTTTGGAGTTCTTGGAGTGGAAACTAAGGAGCAGGGTCATCAGAGAGTGTTTGATCAGATGGAGAGGGCTTCCAGTAGAGGACGCTACTTGGGAGAGTGAGCAGGTGTTGCAACACTGTGGACTAGTATTGCTTGAGGACAAGCAATTTCGGGAAGGGAGCAATGTAATGTCCCTTTCCAAATAGGAGCTCCAGAGAGGAGGCTTAATGGTCTAAACTACCCCGTTAGACTATAGCTAGGGCCAAAGAGGGGTAAACAAGGTTACTAGAGGTCACTCCAGTCACAAGTGTTATATTCAAAAAGCGACATTGAGATAAAAAGGGTTAAAACTACTTTTAAGTCATTATGAGATAAAAATAGAAGTCAACAGTGAATTAGGGTTTCAATAGTGGTTTAGGGTTTTGGAAGTCAACAGTGAATTAGGGTTTCAACATGATTTAGGGTTTTGTAAAGCTATAAAGGAAGGGTCAGTGACCTAATTCATGATTATGTAGATTATGACTTATCATTGAGGAGAAGAGGCACATCTCAGGAGAGATATTTTAGTGTATTCCAGGAGGAAGACACTAATTGGTTGATTTCGGTGTTGAAAGACACACCCTAGTCATCAGGAAGATCATCCATGTCTTCCATCATTCTTCATTGATTCCGCAGTGCTCCCATATTCTAGGTATTATCGTTTACTTGCTTATTTGTATTCTGGCTAAGATCCTTTAGTATTTTGATCTAGCCGAGTGTTGTTATTTTATTTAGCCACAGTTGCTTATTTGTATTCTGGCTAAGATCCTTTGTCTATTGATCTAGTTGATTATTGTCAGTTTATTCAGCCGCATTCATCCATTTTGTAATCCACAGAGATATCATAATACAAACTTTTTTGTCCTTTGTCGCGTTTATTATTTGTATGATCATTTATATGTTGTAAAACTTTGATCCTACACACACATTAGAAGCATTTCCTAGACTAGCCAAGTCAGGAACATTACACCGACCGACTGATACTAGGGGAAATTTGTTACCAAACTATCTTTCAGGGTTACAACGCCACGTTGGTGAAGGATAAGAAACATGCATTCATACCCTATGTGTTTCATATCGGCTTCTACCAGGTTAAAGATACTACGTAGGACAAACAAGATGGATTACGTTAATTGGAATTTTGGTTCCAGATAGGACGTTTTTGCAAGCACGATCCCAAGGGTCTTATCTTGAAACATACATCACAAGTATCGTCATGTTGGCCTTGTGCCCATGACTAGTTTGAGAATGAAATCTTCATTGAAAATGCTCAAGATTGGGATGAGGTGGTGGAAAGAATTGTTGACCCAAGAATAACCAAGTTCAAGGCCATGAGTTGGGAAGAGAAAGTGGTGTCCTTGGATGAAAGAGCACAAAGAGCTGAAGAAATTCTCAGGACTAGGGAAGAAAGGGTAACATTTGAATTGTTCAAAATGATGGAAACTCCCTAGGAAGCCCCTGTACAGAACTAGAATTTTCTTGGAACTCCAAGTGCAAGCAAAAGAGGGACACTATTACTCCAACATGCTCAACAAATAATGGATCCGACCCTCTTATCAAGCGCTCCGACCAGTAACCCGGAAGAGAGCCTGGCAGGGGTAGGTGGCTCCGAGCTCACAGACCCCGGTAACATCAACGGGTCAGATGACCCTGAATCCACACTGCCACCAGTCGATTCATTAGCATATGTGACGACTCAATCGAAGCTGGGCTAGGTGTCGGTCAAAACTAGTGCACCTAACCCTTTGTCTGAGTTCATAGATATATATAGTGTTGACGAGAGCTCGAAGGCATCTCAGAAAACCTCTGTGCATGTAGAAGAAGAAAAAGGAGCTGAAACTGGCTTAGATACATAAACCCCCAATGTGCCATAGACCTGAGCAGGTAGTCCCAAGGACAAGTCAGAATTAGACGTGTCAAAAGAAAGATCCCTACAAAAGGACGTCGACGATGCCACGGCTAGAATATAGGCAAGTATTGAGATCACTCCTGACACATCCATTCCACTTGATACTCAGATCCCCAATAAACATCAAGAAGAGGTTGGGCCTTTGGAACAAGACAAGGAGGTTCAAGAGTCTTATCTTTAACAAATATATACCACCGACAGCCTGGGAGACATGCTTACATGGGGTGACCAACAGATACTAGATCCAGTAGACGAAGTGGCAGACATCGATGTGATCTCCTATGATCAAAAGAGGAAGGCCATCATGCAAAGGATTGCTAAGAAGAGGAAGATTACTGTGGACCATTCTATTTTGGTTACCACAGAAGAAAGCTTGATCAACACAGTAGATGCTCGCATGTCTGAACTAATAGGCATGGGAAGATCCCTCTCTGATGTTGCCCAGGATAGGGCCAGGAGGGATGAAAGAGAACTAGCGGATACTCTAAAGGAATTGGAACACCTGTGCCATATTGTTGAGTATTATAAAGGCACCACACAAACTGTGGCATATTTGAAGAGTGAGTTTTTAGGAGTTTACAACAAGTACAAGAAATAAAGAACCATGTTAACTAAAAATTTAATTGAATTCCAGGAAGACACTCTCATGGCTCTCGCAACATGCAAGGAGATGGAAAGATGGCATGAAAGAGCACAGAAAGCGGTGGAAAGTCTCGAATACATTGAGGTAGTCCAACAAGGTCAAGAAAAGGAAGAACATGGCATTCAGATATTAAACAAAAATAGCCTCGACCGCATAAAGAGATTTGCAGAATACTGGACTAAGATGTCCTGGGATCCACATCGAGATATCCAAGAACAATATGCCAAGTGCCAGAAGCACTGGGATAAAATTAATAAAGTAATGAAAGATATCAAGCTCCCCAATTTTGGAAACCCCAGTGAGTTTATCGACATAAGAAATGTGCTAAAGATGTATGTCGAAGAAGACTCCCAATGGGGCAAAGAGTGTGGGAATGTAGACGATGCGAGGCCGGGACAGGTGCAAAAATTCACAGAACACCCGATCAGAGCTAAAACCATGTTGCAACAGTTGAATTCCACCTTGATAAAATACCGAGTGCATGCAACGAACATCAAAGGGATATATGTGGCCCCAATGGAACAACACAGATTCCCATGGGCCCATACTTTTGAAGAACTCTTTATCAGATGATCTGATTATGAAAGAATCCACCCTTTTCAAGAAACAACTCGGGTGGACTGTTGAAAGATTTTCAGATAATGATGCCACGTGGTGATTTTTGATTAGCTCAAACTATATTTTACCGTTAATTATTGTTAAGAATTTATATTATAAATAGGAACATCGACCAATGGTCTAAGGGTCGATGGTTTGTTGCAAGAACTCTTTTCTTTCTAGTTGTTAAGAATTATTTTGGAGCTCCTATGAATGAAGAAGTCCATCTGGACTAGAGATGAAGTTGTTTTCATCATATGCATGTGTAATTGAGTCTGGAGAAGAACTATTTCCTATTCAGTTCATGAACAAATGTAACAAGTAAGAGCTAGCGAATATATTGTCAAGTTATCTAGTGCAATTGTTTTGTTGTTCTTTTCTCTAATGATGGAAATGATGAAGGATTATGGTAGATGAATTATTTTACTTGCTATTGATCTTATCATATAACTTTTTTCTTCTAATTAGTATTCGCAAATAGTAATTGGATGCTCACATGGTTAACGTATTATTACTAGGCCTATGGTATAGGATTATCGTTTGCATGTTTGAGCAATGGGTTATCCCAAGCTCAACCTCTTCTACAGTAGTTAAATTTTCTCTCATCTTGTTTTCTTGGATAGTTTGGGTTAAAATCTCAGCTAGTGATTGAGTGCTCACATGGTTAAATTATTATTACTAGGCCTGTGGTAAGAGATCATTGTCTGCATGCTGGAGTGAGGGTTATCTCGAGCCCGACCTTTCCTAGTCTTTAGACTTCTTTATCGCTATGTTTTCAAGTTGGTTTATACCGTCTTTTTCTCACATTTATCCTAACTAAAGAGAAAATACCAAAAGAGAAAATCTTGACTAAAGGAGATGCCTCCATAAGAAAACACAAAGCCCATTGATTAAATTGGGTGGATCGCGAGATCTGGAGAACCATTCCAATAAAAAATGCTACATATTCTAATTGGGACTCGGTGGTGGATTTGGTTCCTACTATTGAGTTAAGGGGTTTAAGGCCCATCAACAAAATTGGTGCTAGAAGGAGGGCCTGAGAACGAAACGCTGAATATGTAAGTTATATGATATTCCGAATAACTTGTATATTTGTAATGGCCCACATGCATGGCTAGTCATCCAACAGATAGCCCACCTTTACTGAGTACTCCCGAAGTGGATAACTCACCCCACTCCGAGGAAGGATATATTCACCTTGAAATACCTTACGCCCTCCCTCACGAGGAAGTGAATCAATTTAGAAGGATTACTAGAGCTTACACCCAGCAAATCGAAGCGTTGCCATTCACCCCCATCCTCCCTCGAAGAAAACAACAAGGTAGACTAGTGGTCAACACTCTCGATGAAGTTTTCATACACTCCGTTGAAGACTTAATAGACTTTGTGATCACTGAAATCCAAGAACCTCTTGACCTCATACCCGAGACTCCATCCAGCGACATCTCCGAACCTAACAATATTTCAGAAGAGGAAGAGACTAACTCCGACTCCGAATATATGGAAGAGAACAATGGTCATGAGGAGGAGAGAGAGGTTCCACTTCAAGGAAAACAACCTTGGTTGGCCGGGGATTCCATGGCCGTCCCTGGATGAATACACAATCTCCCTAGTGTTAGGACCATACAATGTACCTTTTTACTCACACTTTTTGCTACCTTTACACCCTTGTTTCACTCACATTTAAACTTACATTATCACCTTACCCTATCTTTCTAAAGTTATACAACGTCTCTTCTCTTTACTATATGTTTAATCTGTTTTGCATATAATTTTACATTACTCTCGTACTTAACCATTGATTAGAAATATATAAGTGCTGAAACAGTTCGAACTGCAGATTAGCATTGAGGCCTATTGCTGAAACAGTTAAAGAACGCAAACCCTATGGCTGAAACAACAAATCACACAGAAGAAGCTGTTACACAGTCCGTGGTCAACGATGCTGAAACAAAAACTCACACAGAAGAAGCTGTTACACAGTTCGTGGTCAATGATGCTGAAATAAAAACTCACACAGAAGAAGTTGTTGCACAGTTCGTGGTCAACGATGTTGAAACAACAACTCACCAGAAGAAGCTGTTACACCCTCCATGGTCTACGATGTTGAAATAGCAACACAAACTGTTACATTGACCACAACGGCCGCACTTTGAGATAGCATTAACCATCGTTGCTGCCTGAGACCAAGTTGTTGAAATAGTCAAAACGCAAATCCCGTGGCTGAAACAGCCCGCGATTTGCGATGTTGAAATAGCATACAACAACAGTAACAAGAAGACAAATAAAGAAGCTATTACTCCAGCCACAACAACAACACCTCACTCATCACTTGTAATAGTATTTTGTTGCGGGAGACTAGGGTATCCTATTCCAGTTTAGAAAGTCGATCCGACTAAGAATAGGACTCAGATGTACACCTGTAATTTGTTAATCAAATTGTATCAAAGGGATTCTCCTCTTTAAATAAGAGGAAATCATCATTAGAGAGGATATTTGGTTTTTGCTAAGAAGGATTTACAGAGAAAGACGTGTTTCATTTCAGACTTGTAATATGATACAGTTGACAGATGAATAAAAGATTGTTCTGAGCATTTCTCTTTAGTTCCTTTCGTTTCAGGGGAATCTTGTGAGAAGGGAGGGCCCACCTTCTTCACAATATTCACCCATTATCTTTGTAGAGTGTTAGTGTTATTTTTGTTCATGCCTTGATTAAATTCTATTTTGCTGAAACACTACTTTACTGAACTCTGTTTTGCTGAAACACTACTTTGTTGAATTCTGTCTTGCTAAAACTCTGCTTTACCGATTGCTACATTGTTTTCATATGATTCATGCTTGGGTAATTGTTAGTCATTCCAGTTAGCAATCCTGCTTGGTGAATTTATGAAATCTTGATAATCAGAAATGGGTGCTGAAGTTTCCTTCTTAGGGAATAGGGTCTTGTGCTCTGTTAGAGATAGTTAGCCTTCAGTGCATGTCAATTATTTTAATGAATTCATGAAAGTGTGCTAATTAGAAACTGGTGCTGAAGTTTCTTGCTTAGGGAATAGGGTCCTATTCTCTGTTAAGAGTTAGTTAACCTTCAATGTGTGTCAATCATTTCAATCAGTGATGAGTTCATGAGAGTGTGATGATCAAAAACAGGTGCTGAAGATTCCTACTTCGAGAATAGGGTCATGTTTTTTGGTTACAGAATAGTTGGTATTTCTTGTTGCAGCATCTTGTTGTTATTTAATGTAGTCCAGGATTCTTTAATTAATCATTTCTTTAAACTTTGATCTCTGTAATAGGTAGGTTGCTTTCCTGTAATTCAAGTTAGAACTTCAGTTTGTTCAAGGCAAAGTGTGATTAATATGTTTTTACTACAACTGTAGGTTGCTTTCGAGATTGAGCATATATAGTGCATGATTACCTTTGAAATAACATACTTCCCTGGGTTGACAATTTATGTAGCACTTGATTGTTTAGTTAAATAAGCAATTATAGTGACTAACATTTTGGTGTCGTTGCCGGGGAAGGTAATTATAGATTTCAAAAGAACTTATGATTTTTTAGATACAAAGATTGCATGAGAGGACTCGGAGACCCCAAAGATACTGACCCTACAGGTGGCAGGGGTAGAGGAAGAGGAGGAAGAAAGACTTATATTGATGAGATTATCTCAAAGTCTGAATCTGCTGCTCAATGAACAAACCCTCGGAAACCAAAGTCCCAGCCTTCATTTCAAGCAAACTTTGAAATAGGGAAAGAAGTTTGAAGTCCTGAGACAGTCGAGAAACCACCAGGAAACAATGAGGACAAAGCAAGCGCAACAGGGGAAAAGACAGAAGAAAACATGGATGAGTACAATGAAGAATTGCATCATGAAGAACAGGAAGGTCCTGAAGGAGAGGTAAATGATGAAAACTCTTTCTCCACATTAGGATTTCCTATTGGTGATCTTCCTAGAGGGGTAGCCCCCATGAAGAACATTCCACTTTCATCACTACCTAACTTTCATGGTTTGTCTTCAGAGGATCCTGATGAATTCCTTTTTGAGTTTGATATATTATGTAGAAGTTATGATTACATTTCCAATGCTAAAAAATTAAAGCTATGTCCAGCAACATTGAAAGGAAATGCACTAAGATGGTTCATGAGTCTTGGAGGCCATGTAATCACAACATGGGACCAAATGAAACAGAAATTCTTGAATAAATACCAGGACTATTTCCGAACAAGAGAAAAAAGGGAGGAACTATTTAGGATGATGCAGAAAGAGGATGAAAATCTGGAGGATTTCGTAGAAAGGCTGCGGTATAATCTACAAAGATCCAGTCACCCCAATGTAAGTAAAGATATTCTTAAAACTATATTATTAAAAGGAGTAAGGGATGACTGTCTAGATATGCTGAATATGATTGGAAAAGGGGACATATCTAAGGAATCATATGATGAAA